>JAJMAG010000057.1:15466-94228 GCA_030564905.1 Geotrichum fermentans | reverse complement strand
GAAAATAAATAAACCCATGCATCCTCGTGTCCCAAGTCCCAAGTCGCATTTATTTCGACGTGTTTTCTTCGAGACGCGCGTCCAATGTGCGCCGGCGTCGGCATGGCGACGGGTTTGCATTCCTCGATATCTCGCTCACGAAGCTAAGGGGGCCCCTGTGTAGCTATGGATCTATCAATTGTGATTGGTACTTGGCCCAGACCAGCCATGAAGACCAAGGTGATTGGGGTGCACGATGAGATTCGACGAGGTCAGTTCACATTTATTACAGTCTGGCGACATTACATTAAGACCATGATCGAAAATCACTTTAATATACCACAAAATAATAACAAAACACAAAAATTCATAGATGCAAATCCTTCTCAGTGTCCAAATAAATATCCCTCCGTCTTCTCCGTCATCACCAGATCCACGGGCGAGCCAATTTACCATCGGCTGTTCTTTCGAGTGACACTGCTGCGCGAGCCCGGCTTCTTGTACCGATGCTCACCCAGAGAGCTCGCCGGCGAGGCCATGCGCTCCTCCCCCACGTAGAACCCGAGCTGCTGTGGCTCCAAGTCCTTTATCCGTCCTAGGTGCAGCAGCCGGCCCACCTGAGGCAGGTCTTTCCCCATTTGCGCCATTTGTTGCAGACACTCTTTACGTATAGACAGTCGCTTGGCCGTGGCTATGAAAATGTCCACCTTGGCCGCCTGAGTGCTTGCAAAAGTATCGTTCTGTAAAATGTCCATGAACGCCTTGCAGTACGCGGTCTCAGATCGGCTCGAGTCCTTGGGGATCTTGGGCGACTGTGAAGCGCGGTCGGTGATGGAGTGCTGGGGCCGCTTGAGACCCTGTCGCTGGATATCGCGATCCAGTTTGGCTCGCCCATTTTTATCCATGACCCCAATGAGGGCGGCAGCAAGAATGTAGCAGTAGACGATTTCGTTATCGCTTAGAGCTGTCATGTCTCCCGCAAACAGATGCATGACGGTAAATGCCATATTGACGAGCAGGCGGATGTCATGCTTGGCGAGCGCTAACACCTTTTGCCAGGAGTGTTCGTTACTGGCGATGCAAGTGTTGAGCGCAATGAGACGTTCGGACGCCAGTTTGTATTCTGCAAAGATGCCTAGGAGTACGATGCTGTCAGGGGTTGCGATCTCGACATCGAGGATGGCTTTTTCCTGCTTATAGGTCATTTTGAAGATCTCGACAATCTTGTATCTGTAATTGCGGAAGTTAGTAATGGGCGTCTCGTTGAGAGGGACGCCCGAGTTGTAGGCGAAAGTGTTGCAGAGCCAGTCCATCTCTCGGCCCTCTTGGACGGCAGAGGTGAGCTTTGCCATGAACACTGGGTCGTCCATTGCGAGAGCTTCAAGATCGTAGATACTATGATGCGATTGTGAACGTGAGAGATGCAGGAAGAGGGCGTAGAGTTATTAAAAAAAAAAATAAAAAAAAATCCGATAGAATTTTAACGAGTGGGAGCTGATGCAGTGTGGACGACTTGAATCAAGAGCCTCAGATATCTGGGATGTGACGAATACGGCCGCGACGAGGGAGAAGCGGGAGTGAAAGCGTGAATAGATGGACTAAGTTGAAAGAGAAAAGAGGTTGGATTGAAATGGCCGAAATAAACATTCCAGTCGCGTTTATATATACTTGTCTCACGTTCATGTTTTCCTCTACGTATTGTCGCTGGTGTCGCGCGGTGGTCTGCTATATTTAACCTCAGCAGGCAGGCGGGGCAGAGACTGGGGGGCTGCGAGGCATCGACCCATGGAGGCTCCCAGCAGTTACTCACTGCTTACTCCTCGGCTGCGTAGCGTTTCTGTTCGTGTTCTGTTCGGTGCTTCAGCGCTGCTGCGCAAGTGCTGCGTGCATTCCACAGCAAAACCCTCAGCGGCCTTCGCAAGGAGCCAAAATGCCCTGGAAAGACTGCAGCGGTCAGTCGCTCGCGAGGCTTTTCGCACAGCCTTCGCGCGCCACGGCCGCAGGCTGTAGCCCAGGCCCACTTGCATCCCTCAAAATGTAGCACACGCCCACTGGCAGATCAGGTCTAGGGTAACATATCTACAGCCCTTACCCTGAAGGTTGGAAAAAAACCTTTCACTTTCCCTCTGCCAAACCGCCAAATCCACAGCGACGGCGACGAAACAGCGACGAAGAACAGCGGCATCCAAGGTCCTCACGGCACTCGGCCATACAATTTCCCTCTTCTCGCATCTTCGCCATGTTTTTAAGTAAATGCATGCAATCCAACGCAAGGCTACTGGCCCTTGGTAAGTCTTTCAACCCGGCTGTCCAATAGAATCGATACTAACCTCTTTCCCCAGGCTCGCGGCCATTAGCCTCTGCCATGCCTGCCCGTTTCATTCACAGCACCTCTCTCCGTCGCAAGGATGAGCCTACTTCGGGTTCAATCTTTGGGGGCCTTACCCAAAAGAGTGGACAGACCAGACTCGACACCATGGTCGAATCCAGCGGGCCTGAAGATCAGCCCTCGAGTGAAAACGCAGTCGACTATACCAAGGTCGATTTTTCAAAGGACGAGGAAGTCCTTTCTTTCAACTACCCTACGCCCAAGCGCGCTCCCCAGATCCTGCTTTCAGACCTAAAGCAACGGCTTTACGACAAGGCCATGTCGACAGAAGGAGGCTACTCGAAGGACAAGGTCATTGAACTTGACGGAAAGCGCTATATCCTGAGTCTCACAAAAAAGGAAATGGAGCTGCTCGAGCCAAGCGTCTACTTGCGCTCGTACCGCATCAAGTCCACTCCAAAGAAGGGTACCGTCTTCACTCGCCTGCTGCGGGAAATGGATCTCAAGCAGGCCATCAACCAGTGCCATTTCTCTGCCAAGAAGATTTCACGCGATGTCGAGGACATGCTGCTCCGTGGCATGGAAGAGGCCAAGCGTCTCGGGCTCAACCCGGACGAACTGTACATTAACCAGATCTGGGTCGGCAAGGAGCCGTACATCCAGAAGCGTGTTGAGTTCAAGGGTCGTGGTCGCACGGGTATCATGGAGCACAAGTTCATTCATGTGCGCGTCATTCTCAAGACGAAGGAGTCCAAGGCCAAGTTCGAGCAGGCAAAGAAGGAGCGTATCCAAAACAGAAAGGTATGGCAACAGCACCACAATGCGCCGATTCATGTCTACCGTGGCTCTGCCCAGTACCAGTGGTAAACAGAACCGCGTACATGTTTTCCCTCTTAACTTCGTCTGACTGTAAATAATACTACTATATATATATAAAATGCCAATTGTATTTCAGTACTCATGTATATGTGGAGATATTTACTCGTCGTCGTAGCCGGTAAGCTGGAGGTCTCTAGCTCTGTTGGGTACTGCGATAGTCAGTAACTAAATCGGTGTGAAATAAAGAACAAAACACTTACGTGGATAGGTCAAGGGCACAGGAGGAGCATCCTCGAACAGAAACTGTCGTCGCAGAGGAGTTCCAAAGACGGCCACTACAGGACCAGCGACGCCAATAATGACAGAATAGAAAAGATGGGGCTTTTCATGAGAGCAGTATCTCAAGTACTAAAACATGTTGATTAGCGGCGGAGCAGACTCACAGCAATGAAGCATTCTTCAACTCACGCGAATAGGCTGGGCCCAAAAGTCAGGTCTCGACATTGTGTTGTGAATGGGGGGAGGATGTCTAGTGGGTGAGTGTATGATCTCGCTGGGGGAGGGAAGTTGAAATTGGAGGTTTGGTGCGCGGGAAGACAGAAAAAAATGAACAAGGTTGGGGTTAATTGCATTTAGGATTCGCTGATTGGCTGCACACCGGGCGCTGGCGATGGCGAGAACCGAAGACTCAACGGGCAGTGGCCTCGACGACGACGGGCACCGCGAATAAGAGACGGTCTGACCGGGCCTGAGAGACCAGGAGACTAAAGGATACTGGCATTCCGGCGGTTCCGTGCGATATTAGCTTGGAGAAATCGGTACAACGCAGTGACCTTGTCCTAGATGATATAAATGCAGCACTGAGCCGAGGGAACTATCTTTGCCATCACAACGCGTTGCCATTCGTGTCTGTGATCTCCTCTTGCTGCCTCTTTGGCGGCCTTTTCCTTATCGTTGTCACCGTGGGCCCTCTTCGTCTTTGTTGTTCGCCTAACTTCCCACCAAATCGCTTTTTCCCTCCCAAAAGCTCCCAGTCACCGCTCCCACCACGTAAACAAGATTCCATAGTATGGACGTCATCAAAATCGCACGGGTAAGGCCAATTTACGCTCTTAACCCCTAAGTTTGCTTCTCCTACTGCTCTGCTAACTGTCTCATTAGGTGCCAGACGTCACTTGTCTCAGACTCGGTCATTCGTCCAAAGGAACACTACACCTCACGACCCACCACTTTATATTTAGAGAACAAGAGACTCGCCGCGAGATATGGATCTGCTACCCCATGATTGCTCATGTCGAGCGACGTACATTTGCACCAGGTTCGGCAACAACGGCGTCCAGTTCACTTAGAATCAGGTGCAAGGACTTCACTTTCCTATCATTCAACTTCGTCTCTGACCAGAACTCGAAAGACACCTTTGACAGCCTCCTCAAATTGACGTGCCTGCCAGATGTGTCAGGACTATACGCGTTCATGTATAAGCCCGGCTCCTCGGAACGCAAGCAAAATGGATGGAAGTTGTACGACCCTTTGAAAGAATACGAGCGCATGGGGACTTTTGCATCAGAGGCGCCGAGCTGGCGAACTACTACCGTCAACCAGGATTACAGCTTCTCACCCACATACCCAGCATTTCTGGTTGTGCCCGCTCAAGTTTCAGATACAGTGCTTAGCTACGGCGCAAAGTATAGGAGCAAGATGCGAATCCCGGCCTTGAGTTATTACCACCAGTTCAATGGATGCAGCATTACGAGGTGCGCCCAGCCGATGGTGGGGTTGAAGCAGAGCCGGTCGGCCCAGGATGAAAAGCTGGTCTCGGCCGTGTTTTCTTCGACACAGACGCCTGGGGTGATTGGAGCGTCCGCACAAGACAATCTGATTGTAGACGCGAGGCCGACAACCAACGCCATGGCACAGACGGCCCTTGGCGCTGGAACTGAAAACATGGAAAACTACAAGGGTGCCCGCAAAGTGTATCTGGGTATTGACAATATCCACGTCATGCGCGAGTCACTCAACAAGGTGAACGAGGCATTACGCGATGGCGACATCTCTTCTCTCGCCCCAAACAGAGAGCTATTGTACCGGTCTGGGTGGCTCAAGTACCTGTCCATCATTATGGGTGGAGCTGTACTAGTTGCCAGACAAGTCCACTTCAACTTTGCGCACGTTTTAGTGCACTGCTCTGATGGATGGGACCGCACGTCGCAGATCTCAAGTCTTGCCCAGATCTTTTTAGACCCGTACTTTCGGACGTTAGAAGGATTCATGGTGCTTGTTGAAAAGGAATGGCTGTCCTTTGGACACCGGTTTGCTGAACGGTCCGGCCACCTCAATAGCGAAAAGCATTTTGTGACGCGGACAGGGAGCGATTCGAACCAGGGAGTGAGTGATGTGTTCAACAACGTGAGCAACCGGCTAGTGAACAAGTCTCACGTCAAGTATACATCGCCAGTTTTCCATCAGTTTTTGGATTGCGTTTACCAGGTAGTGCGCCAATTCCCGGATCGCTTTGAATATAACGAACGGTTCCTGCGCCGATTATTATACCACACCTACAGCTGCCAGTACGGCACCTTTTTGTACAACTGTGAGAAGGAGAGGGTGACCTCCAATGTCGCGGCAAGCACGCGGTCCGTGTGGGACTATTTCCTGGCGCGCCGGGCCGAGTTCGTGCAACCGCCTGAAAGCGGGTACGATAAAGTGCGTGAAGCCAACCTGGACCAGGCAGAGGGCCGAATCCTGCTGCCAGATCCGCAAGCGCTCAAATGGTGGCCTGAACTATACGGCCGCACTGAGGCCGAAATGAACAGGCCCGAGCGCCGACACTTTGATGCTAGAATGGCATCGGCTTCGCCTGTGAGATCGTCTTCCCGGGCGTCAACACCACCTCGATCTGCGGCTGCCTCACCTTCTTCTGCGTCTCCTGTGAAACAAAACCCGGTTTCCGTGTCGCCCGCAACAGCCCCCGCGTCCACATCTACCACTTTACCATCTGCACCTACAGCAGTGCCCGAATCCCTCCAGCAACAGCACCCGCTCGCATATAGCTACTCCAGCATGGACGATGACCCTTACTCCACAGGCCTGCAAGACTCCCCCGGCCTTGTAAAAGCCACTGTGCCATTGACGTTCCCCAAGACGCACATCACGCCCATCGGCAACACCTCTACACTGTACACGACCAGCGACGACCTTTATTCTCATGATTCCGATTCTGACAAGCTTCCTATTACTAGCACTTCTAATGACAACCCACAGCCCCACCTGCCCCAGAAAGACGAGATGCTGGACCCCAGAGTATATGCGACTTTCAACGCCATGACTTTAGAAACAGAGCCGCCCACGACCACATCTAGACGATTTTTTTAAAACATCTTACGCACGCTTGAGCTGAAATAATAAAAAGACAAAACTATAAAACATGCCTCAGATCAAGCTCATTTTCAAGAACTCAGGCTTTGTTCATTCAAGGATTGTGTGCTAAGAAATGTATCAATAACGAATCCATAGTTCTGATGAATAATAATCGAGCCTTCTTTACATCTACCATTGATTTCGTTCCATTAAGTATTACCTTGATCATTAAAAAAAAATTATATGTATTTTTATTGTTTCTCTCCCCGTCTCTTGCCTCTCTCTCTATCTCTCTCCCCTCTGAAGTGAAATGTCTTTCCTATTTTTTTTTTTCGCGATTCATTCGATCCTTTTCCCAATTCATTGAGTTTTTGCGTGTTTTTTTTGGCGTTTATTTCTTCTTGTTGACCTTCTTCACTTTCGACTTGGAGGGCGTGGCAGAGGTTTCTGCGCTTGCCTTCTTTGCAGGCGTTTCAGCAGAGGATGCCCGCTCCTTCTCAGAGGTAGCCGCAGCGGTCTGCTCATCCTCCTCAGTCTGGGCCTGGGACAGGATCTTGGCGTCCTCAACCTCAGCCCAGTACTGGCCCACTTGCAGGCCCAGGATACCAATGAACGTCAACACAATGAGGACCTGGCTGGCGGCAATGATGTTGATGCCGGTGTGCTCGTCCACCTCGCCCCACTCGCCGGCGTCGGCGGAGGCACCTCCACGACGGAGGTTCGTCAGGTAGATGACGACCCCGACGACGTACAGGAACAAGCTGCCGCCGTCGAACAGCTTGTTGCTCTCGCTGGGCTTGTACAGCTTCAAGAAGAGGCCGATCAGCCCGATGAGCGCAGTGACGTGGTGCACATGATGAAAAAACATGGGCATATTGTACCAGTTCACGTAGTGCGCCAGCGATCTCGCAAAGGCGTCATCCGCTGGCGTTTTCCACAACGTGTAGTAGTCGTAAGCCCAGTTCGAGTAGCACACGCCCAGGGAGAACGAAACAGCTATAAATGAATCCATGTTAGCATTTGGCCCAGACTACAATAAACCATGAAAGAAATTCAACTTACCTCCGACAATCAAGCCAGTTGAAAAAGAAACAGCGGAAGTAGGCATAGTGGCTATGAATGTTTCCGTTGATTAAAAAAAAAAGGGGGATAAGGCCGATTAATTGCACTAAGGAAAAGGAGGAGAAAGCTGTTAAGAAGAAGGAGAAGGAAAATTTCGAAAATGAAAAATACGAAACAAAAGAACGTAGAGAAGAGAGTTGCTGGCATCCTGAAAACGGGAGGGTTAGGGCCACGATAGCGATAGCCGCCCTTTGCCCGCCAGCTGTTTTCTACTACGCCAAGGAGTATTGGCATCAAGGCATCGAGTGGCAGAGTGAGAAACTGAAAAGACATCAAATTAATAGACATTCATACAAGACTCAGGAACAGGCTTGTTTTCAAAAACACCACAATACATTGGAACTCACTGGTACAGCTTTTTTACCTACAAAATAGAGTGCAATTTAGGAATCATCATCTTCAACTTCCATGTTATACCATTGCTGGGGTACACTTGTAGATCTGAGTAGAGTTTTCCCCATGTGTACACCATGCCAAGATAGAACAAGTTCAAACGTGTCAACCATCCAAACACCGCCAACTCAGTCATCTCACAGCGACATGATGACAACGCGGGCCTTATCTTTGGCCCTCACAACCGTATAGTTTTTCCTTAAAAAATCCCATGGACTTCTCTTCTTTGCACGAAAGTCCTCTTCTTGGGTCTCGCGCACTGCGCTGATATCATCTGGACCCTGGAACAGCACGCGCACTTTGCGTGGGGCAAAGTACTCCTCATTCCACAGCTCGACTCTTGCCTCGACCTTCGCATACCTCTTACGGCCTTGCAACTTGAGCATGTACTTGTGCCATTGGTAGCCTCCCCATACTATAAGCGCCATGTACGCCCCGGCCTTTTCGGGCGAGAACGGTATGCGGCTGCACAGCACAATGTCTTCCAGAAACCGCACCCAGGCTTTCTTGGTGACATGGTGGGTCAGAAGCACAGTAGGGAACACGGGTATCATGCCACGCCAGAGTTCGTCGGACTTTGCGTACAAGGCGATGGGCTTGAACGGCGGCGGGTAGCCTGGGTCAAACGGGTTGTGGGGTATTTCGATCCGCAAGGGGTCGAACTCGGGCTCATCACTTGCCCTGCGATCGATATCGCGGTGACCTCTGAGCTCGATGGCCTGAAAGTGTTTTCCAGGGAGGGCAACAACAAGTTCGGACTCAACGTAACCAGCTGGAGAATCATGATGGTTTGCAAGCTGCATGCTTGAGTCTGCTGCCGAACTAGGCAGCGTTGTGTCCAGACTGGACTCCTCGCGATCCAGCCTGAGGTTTGATTCATTATCTGTCTCCTCAAGCTCCCGCGTTCTTTCAAAACTCCCTTTTTCGCTCACTTCGCGTGCTTGATGTGGCCGGTGGAACTGCCCTTCAGTCATTGTTTCTAAAGCAATATAGCAGGGGGCATAAGCAGTGGTATCTGTACTTCGACTAGAGACGTCTTTCTGGTGGAAAAGCAAACAGAATTCAAGGCTGAAGCGAAGTTATACAAAATCTACGGGGGATACGGAGCTTAATACTTCCGAAAAAAAGTTTGACCGATGGGCTTGTGACACAAACTCAGGTTTATGGCCACTTCAGCCGTACCATGGAGGTTACGCCGTAAGGGGCGGCAAGTTGGTGATTGAACCAACAGGGCTGACGAACTTAGCGAGTGGCCTTGGAGAACAACGGTATCTATGAGATGCCAATCACAGAGAAGAAGGTAATACGCATTGTACTGAACAACTTAGTGACACCGGCGTGTAACAACAGAGTGAAGACAGGAAAGGACTTTCGTCTCCAGACGTCAAAAGGCTCAAGAGTCTGGTGGTGTACCATACATGTACAGCACCTAACCAAGCTTATCAGCGCCCACGATTAGACGAACGGAGCCTAATTTGTTACGTAATGCCCCTTTTTCAGTGAACCAGCGATTGATGCCTTTTTCACTCAAGTGCTCGCCATGCTGTGCTTCGTGTCTGAGCGCTCAAAGCCAATAGCACAACCTTCCAGCGTCGAACAAGTTCTATTTTCTCTCATCACATTAACTTTTCCTTTCTCACCGCCGACTCCAAACTGGAGCAGTTCCACGAACCTATACAATTCTCATGTTACTTCTCAGAAGCTGCTCTCACTCTCTCACAAAGCAAAATGCCATCATATTTCAGGAACTTGATATTTGATGTCAGTACTGGTACTCGTAAAAGCAAGAAACAGTCCATCACGGGTACTATGTCACATGGTGCACTCATTGAAGCACTTGCCAAGCTAATCAAGTAACTATGCTTTCATGTATGCCACTTTCAGCCAGACACCTTCAATTATCTCAAAAGAGAAATCGACGTGGTAGAATTGATGAAAGGACATTTTAGTTGCAAGTTCACATCTTTCTTTCACTTGTAAAAGTATTTATGAAGGTACAAAATTAAGTTACACACGTCATATTTTGGCGTTTACATCAAGGCTTCACTCTCGAACTGCTAGTAATTACATTTTTTTTCTTGATTCTGAAGCACATGCGCTTGATCATTCTTGGTTAGTTGTCCGTTCCCACAATTGTAGGGGTTTTCTTCCTCTTCTCTTCAATAAGGTCCAGATAATGTCAATCCTGAGGTTTAATGTTTGTAGTCAAATTTTCTGCGGAGGTAGTCACGATGCTACTCTCGGAGACTGTTTCTTTTGAAATCCCAAAAATCGTTTTAGTGCTTGTCGGTTGAAGGTGCCTCAGAACAAGAGAGGGGGTCTGTGCTCTTTTTTTGCACACTGGCAGCGCTCTTCATGTTTTTGAAAAACTGATCCCTAAACGCTTTTTTAGTTGCCACGACCTCCTCTGGCAAACTCGCAGTTTCAATAGCTGGCGAATCATCAGCAAATGACATAGAAGCCGACCCTCCTCCGCTTTGAACAACTCTGTTCTCCTCGTCAATGCCACAGGCTTTTTGATCCCTTTCCCATTCTTTCGGTAGCATTGATGATGCTTCCGTTATACTTTCTTGTGAATGTTTTTCTAATTCTGTTTCTTCAGTTAACCGACCTGTTCTTTTCATGAATTCCCTCAGCTCATCTCTCATCTCTAATTTGTGGCGGATTGAGTTAACTTCTCTCTCTATGCCTCTTCTGACTTCTTTCTGAAATTCTTCATCGTCCCTATACATTTTGAATAGCCGCGGCATCAAATTTGGCCCAAAGTCTTCTCCATATTCAATGAATAGAGCCTTAAGAAGAAACCCTCTGGCCGTATTGCGCTTTCCTTTTTCTACCAGCTCTTCAATCTTTGAGGTGAGTACATTTCTCGCACTCTCGCATAGAATCTCGGGGTAATGTAGAATGAAGTTCCCACAGCTGAGCAAACCGTTGAGAGAAGCAAACTCTAATACCAAAGAAGTCAGCCTTGGGCTTGCAGGAGCAGCTTTCGGAATCCGAACTTTCCTATGTTTATTTGCACGCTCGTGTGATTTCAAGTCTTCAGATTCCCACCTTGCCGTATCTATGGTATAAGATATTCTTTCTAGATGCTCATCGAGATCACTTAAATATTCTTCCGCGACAAGTGCGATCAAGTCAGTGTTGAATTCCAAAGGCGTAACACTTTGAATAATTCTCGTGATTGTAATTTCATATTTCGGCTCCAGCGGATTGAAGTATGAGCGTTCACTTGAGAACTCAGCAACGCAGTCACGGATACACCTTCTGGGGTCTGTAAGATATAAGTAGGGGTCCGATTCCACAAGGGTTTGGATATATGAAAGGCGGTCATGTAACTCAATATTGATTTCAAGGATTCCGCGCAACTCTTGGAGCCTTGCTGCATTTCGTTGCATTACCTCCTCGTGCGAATCCTCGTTGAAACTCCAGTTGAACGGCATGAAAAATATACAAGAGATGAATAAAAGCGTGCGTCCAAGTTGCTAACTCTGTTGTTTGTTTTGGAGCGACAAGTTGGTTTTATATAATTCGACACTATTAGAGCGTTGTTGTAAGCCTGCCATCACTATTAGCGCGTAAGCCGTAGCTAGCACACAGGTTACAACCAACACCATCTAGCTTCCATTTCGTTTTGCCGTTTTCATTTCAGTTTACAAGTTGGTGTTGGGTATTTTCAAATAATCAACTGCCTGATGTGAGACGTTTGCACCTAGCTTCGACATGATTGAATACTAGATCAACTTCCTTCTCAAATGCTTTCCACTTTGGGTTAATTGGGTCGCTCATTTCCTTGAAAAAGAAATCGATTCCTTCAATCCCGGAACGCACTTTTGCACAATTCTGGATCAAAAGGGAATTTTGGCACAGTTTCTTCCCCTCCTCCGGTCTACCCATAAGAACCTGTTCGAACGCATTCAGGAGAAGACTTTCACCTTGAGCCATAGTCACAATTTTGGGATTACTTCGCAGGAACCTGTGAGCTTCTTCATAATCCTTAATACTCGTTTGAGAAAATTCAAGGGTTTCAGGAAGCGCATCAACAATATGATCTTCGCCATGAGTGGCAGGTTGTTCCTTTTGCCTTTTTATTAGCGTGTCTAGCTTTTCCCTGTACTCAACAAGATGATGTTCAATAGACTGCATATAAGATTCTAATTGAGTGACCAATTCTATCGCCTCCGCCTCAGGGTTCTGAAGCTCGGCTGCCTTTGTCATAAAGTCGACAACTATCGTATCAATGATATCATTGTAAGGAGGAGCAGCAGTATTCAGCGCTGATCTCTTCACCTTAGAATCTCCGGCAGCTGTTTGCACGCATTTATCGACATCGCCAACAAAGTCCTGCGGCTTCTCTTTTACCGCCAAAACTAGTCTTTCGACGCGATCCAACACCTCACTTTGGACTTCAATGTTAGCTCGAAGGCGCTGGATTTCAAGACTAATCTCATCACTCTTGTTGCTTTCTTTTGACATTATATCCTATGCTAACCCTTCACTGCTGCTAGAGCCTTTCTCAAGCGTGCGCAAGCCAGAATTGACGGGCATTTGAAGCGTGGTCGCTGAAATATTTTGGTCATGTGATCACCTCACTTTTCTCCTCTCCAATGATGAGAATTAGCATCGATTGCGGGCAAGCCACAAAAGCTTGGCTCAATTACCAATATTGCATCCTATTTGCTATGAAAAGAGTGTTGCTATTCGCAAGAATAAACGTCTATATTGTGCACTGCCAGTTAATATGTATAAATTTTGTTCATCAAGAAAAGAGGGTCGAAAGCAACTTTATTTTATCTGAAAAGAGGTGGTACTTGAGAAGCTTAAAGCCCTAGTGTACCTCTACTGTGACTGACGTCTTTCCTCGGCATTCATCGTGCGGGGGATACTGATTCTTTTCAATCTAATTCTCCGAAATTACCTCCTCAAGAGCCTCCAAACTCTTGATGACTTTGTAGCCCTTCTCAGCAATTGTTTCCTCAGATACAGGCACGTTTCCTGGTCTCATGGTAAGTAGCGTCTGAAGTCCAGCCTCCGTAGCGGCGTCGATCTCCAAAGGATTGTCAGAAAGAAAAAGTAGAGATTGGGCCTCAGTTTTTAGCTCCTTAGCAATCAATTCATAGGATTCTGCCTCAGTCTTGGGACCTGCGTTAACAGTATCGAAGTATTCCGATAGGTGAGGTGTAAGGTCGATAGATGAGCCATCAGGTCCAGCAACGTGCTTGAACAGAAGAATTTGAGCTTCAACTGAGCCCGAGGAATAAATAGTGACACCATGCGTCAATGACTTAGAGTAATGCTTGATTGCAGGAATGACGTCCTTATACAAAGGAGCTCTAATTTCTCCTGAAGCATATCCATCCTTCCACAGAATGCCTTGAACCAGTTTAAGAGTTGAGTCCTTAAAATCAAGTGCGATAAGGCGTTCAATATGAGCTATGAGCGATTCGGGAGAAGTTGTGTGCTCGCTAGGAAATTTCGCCAAAGCATCTAACAATCTTTGGTCTTCAGCAGATGCACTCTTCGAAGAGGTGGAGCTAGCACCCAAAGGAAAGTAGGCCTTTAGGTTGGAGACTCTTATTTGGACTGCATCAAGAGCGTAAGGGTACAAGATATCCTTAACATAGGAAATAGGGCAGATAGTGCCCTCAATGTCAAGCACAAGGCCGCGGATTGCGGAAGATCTGGCAGCCATTGTTCAGGTGTTGATGTATTGAAGAAGAGAGGTTGAAAACGTGCCTGGTGCAGAAATGATGAATTAATCACAAACCATAATAAGTACTATGTCACAAGTGCTAAGTGCTAACTGTTAGTAATCTCTGTGAGACAAGCCCTTTATTACAAGAGACTTGAAATTGTAAAATGAAAATGATTTTTTTTCACGATTCACTGCTTCTCCTTTTTTTTCTTCTCTACATCATCCACGTTATTACTGCCGTCATATTAGGGTTCTCTATCTAAACCTGGTGTTTGAGTGTGGAGCAGCACAGTGAAACAATCTCCATTCTATATTGACCCACTTAGGTACCGTGTGTGTCTATCCAAAGGTTGGCGTCCAATTTTCAACCTTTGAGCTTTCTCGCTCTAGGAAAAATTAGGTGAAGTATCAAACCCATTAGACAGTAAAGCGCCACCCTGTAGACGACTAGTCCCTTTCCAAGGTCTGCTTGGACCATTGCAAATGCGGGCTAGGTTGGGCTCACCTTTTACTATCACATTCAAAGTTTGTTGCTGGTGACTTAACTCAATTTGGCGTGAAAGTGTTTAGCGTTTTGGCAACATTGGCATGCGCAAACTCGCAGAATCTTTTGCATTCATTCGGTACATTTTCTTTGAGTAACAAATACAAAGAGCTTTGCATCGATCGTTAAGTTCCTTCTTGGCAGGGAACACTTACAAGTCACTGCAAGCACGCGCACACAGATATCGTTCGTTTGTTGAAGATTGCTTTTCCGTGTGGCTATTTTTCTTCCATACATTTGCTGCCACTGCTGCCTTGACTTTTTTTTTGGTCACATTTTTTTTCCTTTCCTTCCTCCACTGTATTACTTCACCTATCATCTACTTCTCTCCTCACTTCTGCAACTACGCAGAATTTCGGCTTCAAGCCATCTTCATTTTAAACCGGCAAAACGGCATTCGACGCTACATCCTCAACGCCGTCTCGCCGAGGACCTTGGTCTCCTGGCGAGGACAGCAGGCTACTCAGTCTTATCGAAGATCATGGCCCAACAAATTGGGTTCGCATCTCTCAGATGCTAGCAACGCGAACACCGAAGCAATGTCGGGAGCGCTATCATCAAAATTTGAAACCTTCACTTAATCATTCCCCAATCACAGATCAAGAAGGACTTTATATAGAACAACTAGTTGCTCGGTACGGCAAGAAGTGGGCTGAAATTGCAAGACATTTAAATGGCCGTTCTGACAACGCGGTGAAAAATTGGTGGAACGGTGGTGCAAATAGGCGACGGCGCGCCTCTTTGACAGGAACACAGTCTCCAAGTTCCAACTTAGAAAGCTCAATAGGCCATACTTCTTCGGCTACCCCTCCTCCACCATCTGCTAACAACAGCTCATCCTATTTACCACTTCAACATCCATCCAATATAGGTTTCCAGCCACAAAATGAGTCTTCCAACCATCAACCTTCTCATGCAATACCACCACTCGACCCTACGTCTAATCATCCTCACCCGCCTGGAAGATCGTATTCCCATGCACCGCTCCAATATTCGGGAGTTGCCCCTTCACATGGCTTACCTCCACCGTCTTCTTCGCAACAACCTGCTCCTCTGTTCAATCCAAGTTTTTCAATGACGCAAGGCTCTTCACAAAGACCTCAACAAGTGAATCCTGCTTTATCCCTTCCGGTGACCTCATCATACCCAACTGTCAATCCGACAACCTCTAACTCAACGGCTAATAGCTCATCTTACGAGCCCCATTTTCCGCCCAAGCTGGGCCAAAATCAACATCCCTCTCCTTCTTCGCCCCAGCCTCCTCCGTTCCAGCATCGAGTTTCCTTACCAAATCTCCATACTCACTCCAGCCCATATAACAGCTCGCCATTGAGTAATCGACCAGTCGGGCCCTCAAACCCTGTCATTTTTAATTCGGCATATACTTCTGATTCTTCTGGCTTTCGAAAATCATCTACAGTCAATTCATCTTCTAGTATCGACCCACACCAACCGCATCAACAACTGCAACAACAAGAACCCACCAATTTTACAGAACCAGGGCAACACGCTCACGGAGGACCTTCACAATACGCTTTACCTCCACTGCAAGGTGCTACTGATAAACTTCGCCGAAATTCAAGGTCCTCATCCACTTTCCATCATTCACCTCTAAGGAAGCGAGCCGTTGGAGCTTTTTCTAATACTGACGAACTCTTTTCAAACACTCCTTACACCCGACGATTTTCTACGAACACTATTTTTCCGAATGGGAGTAACTCTCGAACAAACTCCATTGATGGAGGCGTCTCTTCAGCGTCCGATAATGAGGACCCTCTTACCGCTTCATCCCTCTCACTTTCAAAGTATGCTCTAGGAAGTGCGTCAGCATCCCGGAGAAACTCACATGTGGTACCCCAGCCAGATGGGATGCACTCTGGAAATGTGTCCAAACAGCCTTCGCAACAACACACTCCCTTGCTACCCCCTATGGCTAGCTCTCCCCCTCCGCCTACTCTTCCGCTGCTTCCCACTTCGAGTGCTCTCCCTTCACCCTGCCCAACTGACACTAGCAAACCTGCGAGTCCTTTCCCACTCCCGACGTTATTCAAGCCGAATTCGTTCTTGGGAAATCCTCCTGTACCTGATAGTGGCAAGCGTCATAGTGTGGCGGGGTACGCAACTGGTTTTAATAATAAGCCACTCACTCCCCTATCCCCAATAAATGATCGCCTTCGTGATGGTACTACAAACGAGACATCTGGTGGAACGTTTCCCCACATTCAGTCTCATCCAACAGCATCACCGGCATTGCATGCCAATGAACGCAGAAGTAGTTCCCCAGGGAGCCTACCACAAGTTGTCAAGCAGCAAGATGAGAGTCATGAACAAAGCGAGAGTAATGCTGATGTTTCAATGACAGAGAATGATGAGCCCACTGTCACTACTCCTAGTGAAACTACCGGAAGTAAGGGTACAACACTTCGAATTTCTAACCTTCTATCATAATACGTAATTTTTTTTTCATATGAATCAATATTTCATTAAGCTTCAGTTGTTCTGTATTGGGCGCGAGAGGCGAAAACGCGTGTTACCAAATATTCGCCTTCAATTTTGGAAGTTCTGACGTGACACGTGAATGATCCAAATAGGCAAGCAATTAACGAAACTTTTCGCCTCTTCTTTGCCTTCCTCCTACTAAAACCACGAGCAACATAAATGTAAGCGCAATGATTCCTAGAAAGTGATAACGTATCTAACTTCATTAACAGGTTTAGACCTATTCGACGATTAAAAGAACAAGCCCGTTCCTCTGAGCGGAGCGAAGTCCGTGGCCCGTAAGTATAGATCAGAAATGCCATTTTGTTGATCGAATCGCTAATCAAAGCTCAGGAACTCAGCCCTTACTGCGTTTTTGCAAGAGCAGAATATCAGCGCAGCAGAGATTAGGAGACGTTACCTCGAGCGACAGGAAGAAGAAGAGACCCAACTGGCCGGAGATGTTCAACCTACGGTAGAGATGGAAACCGCTGAGACAGCAAACCCTGAAACAGGGGCAGGGAACACTGAGACAGAGATGGCTGAGGCCACTTTGTCACTAGTTATGGAAGAACAAGGTGGCGACTCGCTAATAGCAGAGGCACAAGCAGCAGTGCAAGAGGCGCGCGATGCAGAATCAGGTGCGGCACAAGAAACGGGACCCCCAGCGAAAAAGCAGAAGAAGACCAAGGCCAAGAAGAAAAATAAGAAACACTCTGATTCGGATGACGACATGGTAATTCCAACGCCGCATAAGAAGCGCGCAATCAGGCGTAGGAACTTTGCAGGTAGCGAAAGCGATAGCGATAGCGATGTGCCAGACCCCGATTTTTTAAACAGTGAATTCCATGATGTCGAGAATAACGAACAGCTGTTTCGCGAGGTTAATAAAGATCAGGGCCGGATACCTGGCCAAACGGACTTCTGTGCAAGCTGTCACTGTAAATTCACAGTTACCCTCACGTCGGAGCCAGCGCCCCCTCACCTACAGATTGATGATAAGCAGCATCTTCTCTTGTGTCCGTCCTGCACTAAGGAGGCCCGAGATAAGGGAAAGGCGAAAAGAACTGGAGCGTTGTCTGCTGATGCTATTGCTGCTTCTCGAATGCAGCGTAAGCGTGTTGCAGCTGCACTACTGGATCGCAAAGAACTAACTGTTCCATCTCTGATGGATATCTGTATTTCGTTGATCTCCACTCATATTGATGATGTCGAGGCACTCGGTGATATTGGTACAGCTAATCAGAAAAAGCTGTCCCGTATTTTGTCCCGAAACCGTTCGCTTAACTCCAAAACAATTAAACTGTTTTTAGATCCTGCTGCCAAGGAGCTTGAGTTTTGGGACTGCTCAGAAGTCAACAAAGACAGTCTAAACCTCATTGCTGCTTACTGTCCAAATATTGAGTCTCTCACCCTTAGTATGTGTGGTCATTTGACCAACGACAACCTTAGTTATTTTGCAGCGAATCTTCGCAAGCTCAAGTCCATCACACTGGACGGACCCTTCCTAGTGTCTTCAGAAGCATGGGGCAAATTTTTTTTGGCTATGGCAGGCCAGCTCGAGCGAGTAGATATCAGAAATTCGCACAGATTTGACTCAGAAGCATTTGCTATACTTGTCGAATCATTCCCCCAACTCACACATTTGACACTGCACAGGATGTCTGGCTTAACAGATCCTGCTGCGTTTCTCATGATACCTCTGCTCACCAATCTGGTCCACTTGGATTTGTCACACCCTCCGCAGGATATTGTCATGGCAGGTGAGATCGACCTTATAACCGATGAGACCATGACCGTTATTCTTAATAGCATTGGCTCCCAGTTGGAAACTCTGGTGCTGGATGGTTGCTCCGAGTTGTCTGATGCCTTTATCACCGACGCTCTTAGACCCTGTTGTTGCGGCTCGCGACTAACGCGTCTCTCGCTGGCCAGCCTGGATAGAATCACAGATTCTGTAGTCGCAGATTTGTTTAACACTTGGTATAAGCGACATGATTCGTCGCTTACGCGGCTCTCGAACCTGACGCTCGACCGCTGCTACAGTCTCGGCGATCTCGCTATGCAGGCCATGTTTAACTATACCCGACCTGCCATTGTGCAGCTGAGCATCGCGTCCTTACCCGATGTCTCGGTGGTCCCGTTCCAGGCCGCGTTTGTTGATGCCGCGCCCTCGAAACAGTTTCCAAACTTAACGGACGCTAACTTCAGTTTCGTAAGAGCAATGACAAATAGACTGGTCGAGGGCCTGGTCGACCGCGCGCCAAGCTTGGAATATATCGAAGTGTTTGGCGTGCCGAAAGTGAACCGGGCATGCTCGATCAAATCTGGTGTCAAGATCATTGGTCGGCAGGACGACTACATGTAAGCACCCAAAAAGCACAGTGTGCATAGTTGAAGAAGATGTAACATTTTTATTATTATATTAACATAATCATACGTGTATAAAATATAAAATTTGGGGAGAATAAAAAAACACGGTTAATATGTCGATAAACCTCCCTGGGCCTGGAAATATCTATGAAACGCCTGCTCGTTGTCATTATTCGTCTGTTGGGGCTGCTTCTGTAGCGGGTTGATTTCAACACCCGGATGGCCGTTTTCGTTTTTAAGGCGCTGGAGGGAGGCCGCCGGCGATCCGCCGTAATCTGCCAGTTTCGTAAGAAGCCTTGTCCGGTTCACGAGGGATCCGTTGACTTCCATGTCGATATCGACAAACGCCGTGCGTGCCGCCCAGGGTGTTGCAGGGCCCATGCCGCTCGTAGCGAGGAAATCGGCGTAGATCCTTGACAAGTCGGCAATAAGGTAGGGTGGCAAGTGTGCTTTTGAGGCAATCAGGTTGGACCACAGGGGATCCAGGTAAGTTTGCACGAACGTCTGGTATTCTCTTTGGATGGCGATCTCATCCTTGGTATTGTTGGCATTAAGTTTGCGGAGGAGCGCTTGGGCTTCTGAAACCTCAAACTCAAAGTAGGAAACCCAGAAAAACTTGCTTGACCAGCATTTATTGGCGTTCTGTTTGAACAGAGAGCGCGCCTTGAGCGTGTCTTTTTTGGGAAGACGAGTGTACAACTTGGCTTGCGACGCTATGAGGTATGCTCTGATATTTGGGCTGGTGACTGTAAGATCTTCTGTGGCGGCAACAGCGGCCTTGGCGCTTTTATTGGTTTTGAGCAGCGCTTCTGTGAAAGCAATGGCAGCTTCAACGCCTCCCACACGCCGTTCCAGGTCAATGCGATATGACAGTGGCTCTTCGCTCTCAGGGTATTGTTTCTGCATGGCTTGGATAATGTCTCGTGCTGCCATGATTTCGCCCTGGCTTTCCTCAAACAGCGCAAACTGATATCTTATGAACGGTCTTGCGACAGGCACAAAGATAGTCGCCGCACGCCTGAAGATATTGCGTGTTTCTTCAATAATTTGATTTTTCTTTGCAGGTATTCCTCTTGCTACTTTCAGCATCCATCTCACATAGCGCAGCCAAAACGTATCGTAAAGCGCGCCTGGCACAAGTGCGCGCTCATATAACGTCCGAGTCTGCTCAAAGTCACCCTGGGCCTCCTCCCACGTCAAATAAGCGTGCCAGTTCTCAATTTGATCTTGTTCCAATTCGACAACATGAAAGTACGACCGAGAAATGCGCGATTCGTATGCCCATCTGTCGGTGGTTCCTTGCTGGGTGCGCTGGAAAATCCGCGTATAGTGAGTAGCAACATCCTCACCGGGAGGTGAGGGGATAGGAGCCAGTGCTATTAACTCCTCATGAGATCCTGTATATTTTGATAGTAACCCTGAAAACTTTTCATAGTATCGAGCATATTGATGCAGTGGGTTCTGAACTGTACGCGCCAGTATTCTCACAAGTCTGTTATCCAGATCATCGCCTCCTAACGACTCTTCGAACTCAATATACATATCCCACAGAGGATGTGACAAAAAGTCTTTTCCAACCAGTTCCACGCCGCGCTCGAATAGTGTCCTCAATGCGTTCACACTGACCATCCCCGAGGTCTTGTTATAATTAGAGACCATAAACCCCAGATACGACACCCATAGGTCTACCGACATCGGAAACGCCGCAACCGCGCGCTCGTACACTCTTTGTGCGCCTGCATCAGCACTCTCTAATCCTCCACTTTCATCACCCTGCTCCTTCGCGAATTGTATCTCGAGCTCCGCGTACTTGATCCAATACCCAAAGAGAAGCACAAATTTCTCCAAAAACCGATCATACGTCGTGCGTGTGGTTTGTTTGATTGCCGTATAGACTTCGGGGAACTCTTGCTGTTTGCGTTTGCTGTTGTTATACTGGACGTGAATTTTTTTAGATGCCGCTTGCTGGATGCGTTCAGTAAGCTCAATCAGCACTTCCCATAACTCCAGGTTATCGCTGTCATCGTTCACATTATCTAATGCTTTTTGCCAGTCGGGATCCTCGCGTGGAAGCACGAGTAATTCTGAATCCATTTGTATCAAGTCGCCGGTGAAGCTGGATGGTGGGAACTCTTGACATTTTTCACTTCTTCGTGTAATGCAGATCACGTGATCAGATGAGGCTGAAATTTTATTCACCGCTAGCCTCGAAAATATATATTGATTTCAAGTTCTCCATTAACAGATAACGGAAAAACTTTGGTTTGAATCTTATCGCGAAAACGACTACTTCATATTGGGATTACTATGCAAGACTTCATGATAATATTATTATTAATTTATTGCAAAAAAAAAAATTCTCTTGGGATCCCCCATGCTTTTACTTGAGTAAAAATGCAACTTTCTTAGCGAGAGCAGGAACAGCACGCTGAGACGTAAAAGAGTTGCTAGACTCAGTCGTGCCACCATTGGCTTCCACGGGCTGTTCCTTAGCGGCAAGTTTGCGGATGTTTGAAATAATCTCCGGCGTGTCAAGAAACAGTTGTTTTAGCCTCTTGTCATTTGACTCTAAAAGTTGCAGGATCATCCAGGTCGCAATGTGCTCAAATGTAGGCTCTTTACTAGTCAAGAATCTTATTAAAAATCCCTTGATACCGTCAGCAGGCTCCAACCAGGCCTTAACAAAAGGATCGTAATTGTTGACCTTTGACGAAAGGTTTCCGAGTGCTGCAGCACTATTACCTTGAATCTCGATATTGTCGACTCTCGTCAGTGGAATGAGGACATCAATGATTCCAAGAGAGAACAGTTTACTCTTGAGTTCATCGCCCAAGGCAAGGACGGCCAAGCAAGCGGTCATTTCACTTTGAACACTGACGGGTGCAGTCAATATACGGTCCTTACACTTTTGAACGGCGCCAGCCTCCACAATCTTGATCTTATTCTGTTCAGAAGCAGCAGCCAGATTTCGTAGAGTAGACACAGTGTGGCACTGAATCTCTTCGTTATCAGAGCTGCCCAAGAGGTCAACAAGAGGTTGTAGGAATCCTGCGGCAACAATCTCGTGTTCATTGGAGGGGTGAATAGAAATATTTCGGATACAAGCAACAGCAGCGAGTACCAAAGGCGTAGGGGTAGACTTCAAAAGTTCAAGCAGATATGTCAGGCCGCGAGAATTGACAATTTCTAATTGATAATTAACATCGGATGCAAGGTTTCGTAGTGCCAGAGCAGCTTGGCACTGAACACGGGGGCTGGAAGATGAACCCATTAATTTGACGAGATGGGCAACAAGACGGGGCTCGCTCTTGGCCAGTTTCTTTCTGTTTTCGGGGTCAACGGCGATATTACTGAGGGCAGTAGTGCAGTAGTACTGGACATCGGGGTCAGTGGATGACAAGAGCGAGACAAGAACGGGGATGGCACCGGCCTTTACTAGTTGTTGCCTGTTTTCGTCGGAGTGTGTCATGTTGAGAAGAGCACCAGTGGCGTTGCGCTGAACGCGCATGTCTTTGGATTTAGCCAGATTGGTCAGTGGAACCAAAGCACCGGACGTGGCAATCTTGGTCTTGTTATCGTCGTGAGTTGCCAGGTTAGTCATACAGCCCACCGCGTTACATTGAACTTCAACATTAGGAGACATCATTTGGCGAATCAGGGGTTCCAAGCCGTTCATTTCCACAATGAGCTTCTTGTTTGCACTGTTTACCGCAAGATTGCCAAGGGCGGCTCCGGCGGCGCGTTGGACCTCAACGTCAGAGCTCTGCAGCAGTAAAAGAATTGGCTCTAAAGTTTCGCGATTGACGGCTCTGATGCATTTCTCGGTAATTTCTGCGAAAGCTAAGGCGGCACTGCGTTGCAGCTCCAGGTTATCAGAATATACAAGAGTGGTGAGGGCAGATAAGGGACCATTGCTAAAGAAATCGACGTCTTCTCTCTATAGGGTGTTAGCATTCAATATGACTCGTTCACAAGGCATTCACTCACATTGTCTAGATAGTGCAGCAAGAGGGAGACCGCTTCCCGCTCGCTTTCTTGCAGCATTTTGGGATACGGTCCCTCTTGATTGCTTCCGTTGCACAAACTACAGCATCCTCCCATTGTCGTTGAATTGTGATGTGGGTTGTGTACAAGCGGCGGTACTGATATAGAGAAAAATTAAAACGGGGTGTACAGTCAGCACAAGGCCTCACTGATATAAATAGTAGCAAGCGGGTTGAGGAGATTAGAGAAACAGATTGGAAATAGGCAAACTGAAGACTTGCAGTAGGACCAGCCGAAGGTTGCAACGGGAGTGGCGATGGTAGTTAGCAGTAGATGGGGGTAAGGTGAGAAATGGAAAAGGGAGGAAGAGATGGTTGTTACGGCATTTTTCTTGTTTGTTTAGCTAGGGGCGCGTGGGCAAGGGCATTGGCAGCCAGAGGGTCATATTATGTAATCTACGTGCTGTGGGGAGGCTGTTCGAAGGCAATAACCAGCACAAGAGAAGTAGAATATAAGACGAGAGAGAAGACAAGATAAAGGGGACGAGGAAAAAAGTTGGAGGTAGGGAGTAGCGGGAAATGGCAAATGGTATTAAAAACCTATTTGATCGTGACCTCAAGGGGTAGCAGCCAGTCAGCACCAAACCAGATCTGCCCAAATCGACGCAACGAGCCTCGTTGCAAAGATCCAAGCGGGTAGCCAACATCAACGACATAGTGCGACCAGTCCCCTTTAGCGACTGTGCCCGTCAGGTAGGCATTATGGATTCCTGTTAGAGGCAGGCCACAGGAAATAACCCATTTGGCCTCAATGTATTTCAGCGCCTTGTTGTATGGAAGTCCCGTGGCAGGGTCAAGGCCAGAAGGGATGTCCAGCGACATGATGCTTGCTTTTTGGTGGTTGTTGGCCCAGCCTAAGCAATGCTTGACAGTTTCAACGTGGCCCTCCCACAGATCATCCAAGGTAGTCTGGTACCCTTGGAATCCGTCAATTACTAGTTCTGCAGGGCTGTCAATCATGTTGAGCTCTCCAATAAACTGATCATATCGAGTCACAATTTTTCCCTTGCAAGACTCGAGAGCCTTTATTTGAGTGGTCACTTCAGGGAGAACTTCATCCGATCCTGCAGTGCTGTTCCCGCCGTGCTTCTGCTGGTCTTCGATACATCCAACAGCAAGTACGAGGATTCGAACTTGACGATTAGCCAGATGGCGCGCAGCTGCAAGTGCACGGGCACCTGTGCGAGAGTTACCCACAAACAGCACGATAACTGGTCGAGAGTTATGGTTTCCATACGCAAATCGAGAAGTCCCGCCTAACGATTTAACGGCAAGTTGGGCAATGCCACGGCCCGCATTCTCAATTAGAATTGTTTCTGAAATGCCAAAGGTGTCTGATGTTAGCCGGTCAAGTTCGACCATTTGGACGGGCGAAGCGCACGGGCAGGGCATTTTGTTGGAAGCGGCAATAAATTCTACCGACTCAGATTGCAGCTGAGGACGAGAAAGGCGGCGGGCTTGTGGATTGGGAGCATGCGGTAGAGAAAAGACGGCAGAAATGTTGCTAACACTCTCCTCGTCATCGTCTTGATATAGCGGCTCGTCTCGGACGGAGTAGTCCCATTCCGGGCTTTTATTAAGAACCATTTCTCGGTGACCGTACTTGATCTGTCCATTGGAGCCGACAGTTCTGCCCCCCACACCAGGTTTCTGTAGTTTATTGAATGCAACCAATCTCTCTCCTGGAAGTGTAGAGTCGCTTTGTCGAATTTCATCAAATACCATTGCCTTGTCAAAGCGTTCCAAGTTTGTTTGGAAGTCAAATTCTGTGCCTTGAAAGTCAGTGACATCTTCAGTAGCCCACCCATCACTGTCTGGCCCTGGTTGAAAAACCCTTCTATTGGTATTGGGCCTCTTTTTCTTTGTCCGAGTCTTGTTAGTTGAACCTCTGGGGTCCATGGTAGATGGGGGCTCAAAAAGTGTAGTAGGCTTTTTCACATGATCTGCAGTGTAGGGATTGGTGTTGACTGAACTTTCAGAAGACGAATCGTCGTAATCATCTGCCTCCGTGTCAGGAGGTAGTAAATTGACAGGAGGGCGAGGTTTCCGTTGCGAGGATGCTTGATTAGTCTGGAATACAGGCTGTGGTCCAGGAGCAGAGTTGACAAATGGAGAAGATTGCTGGCGCTGGGGTGTATTGTTGGATGAGCTAACTGACAAAGGATGCGACGGGCCAGGTTGATTTGTGGAAACAGCAGAAGTAGGTTGCACCACCATAGGACTTGCCGACAATATTGCAGGATCCAATAACTGTGCAGAATGGGTCGAAGCCGATTGCAGGGAAGGTGTCGACACGTTTGACCTCTTCTGTGGAGTAACAGAACGGGGTGGGTTCGGTGGCGTTTGCACAGAAGTTTGAGTGTGTGGTTGCAGAGGTTTGTGAACGAGTTCTAGGTCTTTAACATCAGATCCAGACAGAATATATTGGTCGAGCGTTTGCCCAGTATTAACGAATAGAACTATGCGATGAAGGCGTTAGTATAGAACCATGAGATTATTAAGAGTACAAACCATTCGATAGTGATAGTTGGCCATTAGAGACATCAGTGACTAGTCCAACGATCGAAGTGCCTTCGTTGAGAAGTACTTTGACGGTAAGGCCTTTGAAATGCGCTGCCATGTTGTTGCGGGGGTATAAAGGCAGTGTTGAAATTCAGTGGGTGTTGTGTATTTTTGTTTTTGGAAAAACAACTTCGACCGTTCATAGCCCATAAGGTTATCTACAAGTACTCACAACTATTGATAAAACACAAAAGTATATCTAATTCCTAAAGACTCGAAGGTCACTGGAATTACTTCCTTTTCGTTTCTTCTTCTCTAGTTGCGATAGAATTCTCTTTTTCTTCCATTGGGGGTATGCCTGCCGCTGGCTCTTTACGGAGCCATAAGACTTGTTTTTAACGCACCCAATATTTGTCTGATCTCTTGTGTCCCTGTGAACCTGCCCGTAAAAACCCCTGCTAGATGGTTAAGCATTGATATCTCAGGACTGCATGCCAGGCACACTGACTTGTCAGTCCTTTCTTTCATGTCCTTTCTTTCTTCTCCTGGTTTCACAATGATATCCATGATTCTGCCGGTTTCCTTAAACACTCAACAATGCTGGAAACTTTAGGGCCGCAATAATGCTTAGAAGTCTTACCTCTTTTTCCGGTTCTTTTGTAACGTCAAGGCTGTATATTTCTGTATAGTATTCCAACCGGCCTATGTCCAAGATCAATTCGTCTTGCTGTGGACTCTCCCATTGATGAATTCGAGAGGTCGCTATTAATTAACTCTGCACGAATATCCACTGTGTTTTATCTGACCTCAATATTTGCTCTGATTCTCTTTTTTTTTTTTTTTTGAAAGCCCTACGTTTTAATGTTGTTAACGAGTCCAAAAATCAATGGTCCTTGCGGAGCTCCTACATGTGACATCTCTCCTTCGTCCAAGCGTGTCTTCCACAACTGTGTTTGCAAGAACCGTCTTTTCTGTTACAAACTGGAATGTATGCTGGAGTGTGTGCTGGATAAGTTAGCAGCACATAGAATTACGTAATATTAAAAGTATATTTTCTTTATTTTCATTCTTATTCTTGTACATCAAATAAACTCTAAAATATTGTATCACAATTTTTGTAGCAGTATTTAGCTATCAATTGAGTTAGTTTGGAGCAGATAAATTACTCTAGAAAGATTACAGCATATTGAGATAAAAGATATTTTCTTAGTATTTGTATAGGTATAAAATTTCATTTTTAAGAAATTGGCAATTTGGCCGAGCGGTCTAAGGCGTCCGACTCAAGAGTAATCTTTCACTGATTGCAGTGCTTTCGGATCTCGTAAGAGGCGGGGGTTCGAATCCCCCAGTTGTCAATATTTTTGTGTGTTTTTTATCTCGTTCAAGAGTGGTATGTTTTTTGATTTTTTCTCTTTCTTTTCAACATTGAAGTCAGTGGATTGTGAATTGCACATGTGTTTTCCATAGATGTGATATATGCGTGTAGGCATTAAAGTAAACCCTAGTACGTATTCTAGTGAAAATTATATATAACGTACGAGCTCACTATTCAATATCTTGAGATGTATTTTGCATATTATAAACGCATGCAGTATGTGTACCGTGAGAATTGATAATAATAAGTTGCAGCTGTTCGCATGTATTATTCGGCGCCCGTATACGCTGCTGCTCACTTAAGGCGTTGGTGGCTCATGACGAGGATTTGCGTTTTCTGCATTTTTCTTGTTGAATTTCCCATAATCGATTCGATGAAATTCAATAAAACTCAGTGAAACTCAATGGAACTCAACGGAATTCAATGAAATTCAATGAAATTCGATGGGTGAATCGACTCATTGGGCGCAAGCCGTGTACTGGTCCCACAAAGCACATCGCGGCATGGCCGGATCCAGACACTTGTGACGCTCTGTGCATGGAAAGAATATATATTGCTCTGCATGCGCCAAGAAGAAACTCAGCAGAACTGAAGAACTCAGGGGGGAACATTGAACTCAATCATTGCAATCTCAAACCGACCACTGAATCTCCACTCAGCGTACATGAACTATGTACTACATACCGGTTACGATGAAGCGCACATGTATATCATGAATGTAAGCCACTGCACGTTTTGCAGTACATACGTCTGAGTCCACTTGAGTCCATGGCACCTGAGTCCGCCTGAGCCCGCCTGATATCAGTACGGTTAAATAGGGGCGGGCCAGACATATCTTCAAACGGAAACAATGAGCCTAAGTTTGTCATGTTGTGAGCTCTGTGTATGGGTGAGGCACAAGAACGAAGGGCTGGTCCATTGGTACTACTTAGTGAGCGCTGAATGCTGCTGCCACCATTGATTGATGTCTCAGTACTACTATAGGCCTTTCCAATGTTTTCAGTATTCTCACTTCATATATATGAAGGCCGACCCTACATGTATAGTCCGCCCTGTCGTTGCTTTTTTTTGCACACACTTTCAAGGCGTTTTTCCCGTTTAGAGAGCATTTTCACGTGACTACAATGGAGCCCAGCCTCAGCCTTGTGCTGCGTCGGCCTATTCGGGGCGTGGGGCGCCATTGTGTGTGTTCCATGTGGGCGTACGAATTCTTTCATTCATGAAAACGAGCAAAGATGAACCAATGTGCGACGGTCGACACGATGTTCGCACCATCAGAGAATCAGTGAGGAATGCTAGCACACATTTTTTATATCTGTATAAATTAAAACAGAGCCCCCTCTTTTTCTTCTTCTTTTCTTCCTTCTCCTTCTCTTTCTTTTCCTTCTTCGTCTCTGTACTCAACTCTAGGCATATATACCGCTAATTAACTACAATGCACTTTCTCAAGACCACTCTGCTCGCTACCATCGCCACTCTCGCCGCAGCTGCCGAGGAATGGGGCAGCTTCGCTGGTGAGGTCGAGGCCATTCAGCGACTCTCCGGAATGGACTACGCGCTTGTCTCCGATATTACCATCGACCTTAACGAGGGCTGGACTCTGAAGTCCTTCGTCGGCAGAACCGACGGCCAAATCTCCAACCAGTCCATTGTCTACTCCTCCTCTGACGACAAGTACTATGGCCAGATTGGTTACACAAACACCGCCACCAACGACACCGACACCCAGGTCTGCTTCCCTGCCGTCCCCATCCAAATCACCCTCAACCAGACTTCCGAAGGCTCCAAGATTGTCAACGGCAACTTCCACATTGGATGCATTGACAAGACCGAGATCTCAAACTACTACACTTCTAGCTCTGCCTCTGTGTCTGCAGCAACTACTGCTGCTTCCGCTTCTGGCTCTGCTACTGGTGCTGTCTCTGTTTCTGCCTCTACTACCAAGGCCTCCACACTCGCTACCTCTGTGGTTCCATCCCAGTCAACCGTTGCCGTCCTTAACTCGACTGCAAACTCCACTGTCACTTCCACTGGACTCCCACAGGCCAATTCTGGTTCCACAAATGCCGTCTCTGCTCTCTCCTTGGGAGCTATGGTTGCTGCTCTTGCATTCTTTGCCTAATCCAAAGCAAGCCATTAGTATTCTGGTTTTTTTTTTTAATATTCTTATTTTACACTCTAATTTTCATGATTCATTTTCTTATGTCTTTTTTTTTTCTAAAAAACTACCCTTTATATTTCCTTCTCGCTCCTTAGTGATGTATACGAACTATTCATTTTTATATTGCATAATTAGAACAGACCCTTTTTTTTTTCTTTCTTTCTTGCTTATTTCACTGATACTATGGTAGCTACAAGACTTGTGCTGAATTCAGGGCTAGGCCTATTTTGGTCATTTTGGGTCTGCTTTTTTGACCAACGGGGTGTTCCTAAAAGATTTCACTTCTCACTCCAACACCACTATGAGCTCGCGTACTACAGTCGGGTCAACGCTCCGGATCGTCAGAACCACAGCTGCCTTCTGGACACGCAATGCCGGAAGGCAGCTTGGCTCGTCCTTGGCCAGCATGCCTCGTAGACGAATGTACTCCTCTAGTGGCGCATCCTCAGGGTTCCATCCGAGCATCAACTCGGCCATGTCCCAACTCGACTCGCTGGCTATCCCCAAGTTCGAAATGCCATCGGGCTCGATCCAGGTCCTAACGTCGCCAAGTGAGTTTTATACTATGCTCAAGGACAAAATAGCGGCTGCTCAGAAACGTATCTTCCTCGCGACCCTTTATATTGGCAAGTCCGAACATGAGCTCATCCAGTGCCTGCAAACCGCACTGCGCAACAACCCACAGTTGGAACTGTTCATTCTCTCAGACGCACTAAGAGGCACACGAGAGGCACCGGCCATGTGCTCGGCCTCACTTTTGGCACCGCTGGTTCAGGAGTTTGGAAACCAGCGGGTTCAGCTCCAAATGTACCATACCCCGGAATTGAACGGAATCAAGAACAAACTGATCCCAAACAGATTTAACGAGGGCTGGGGACTACAGCACATGAAGCTCTATGGTTTTGACAATGAGATCATTCTGTCCGGTGCAAACCTGTCAAACGACTACTTTACAGACCGACAGGATAGATACATCCTGTTCAAGTCGGCGCCATTGACTGAGTACTACTACAAGATCCACCGTGCAGTCGCGTCTCTCTCTTATACTGTGGTTCCGTCAGCACCAAAACAGGTTACTCCGACTGTGGCTGGCAAAATCAAGGCGACAATCCTTCAAACCTTTGTTGCCAAGAAGCCTGAGCCAACCTTCTCGCTTGAGTGGACTCAAGGCCCATACGTGCCCGACCCTGTCAACAACCCAGATCTGTTTGTTCAGCATGCTACAAAGGTCTTGTCTCCCCTCCTCAAGTCCAAGCCCGCTGAGACCAACTCTGAATTGCCCACCATCGTCTACCCCATCTCCCAGTTCTCGCCCTTGCTCAAGCCGAACGACACCTCGACAGAGTTTCCAGTAGTTTCGCGCATCTTGTCCATGCTCACCACCAACGATTTTAACTGGACGTTCACGGCTGGCTACTTCAACATTCACCCGGATTTCAAGACCAAGCTCCTGCACTCCAGCCCGCCAAACGGCATGGTCATTTGCGCCTCGCCCAAAGCAAACGGCTTCTACAAGTCCAAGGGCGTCTCCGGTCTACTTCCCGACGGCTACTCGCTCCTGGCCAGCAAGTTCTTGGCAGAGGTTGAGGCCACCAAGCAGCAGCGCCACCGCAACTCTTCCATCAACATTGTCGAATGGGAGCGCGGCACAGTCAACACTCCCGACGGCTGGTCGTTCCATGCCAAGGGCATCTGGCTCACCGAGCCTGCCGCGAAGAACGATAATGCTCAGCTAGACCCCAGCATCACCATTGTCGGATCATCCAACTACACGCGCCGTGCTTATACGCATGACTTGGAGTCGAATGCACTGGTGGTGACACGGGACCCGGTCCTTAGGGCGCAGCTTAAAAGCGAGGTCGCCGCGCTCATGGAACATACCGGCGAGCCCATGACTGCGGCCAAGTATGAGGAGCGCAAGCCAACTCTGGTTGTAAAAGTACTGTCTTGGCTTGTTGGAGACAAATTGTAAATAGAAAATGTATCATAGAAAAATTACCTGCTGTTAATATCCAGAGAGATGGAATGGATCAAACGAGCCCTAGTAGTACATGTAAATAGGTTACATAATGTCAAACTGGATAGCTAAACTTACCGATATTGTGCGCGAGCCCAGTTAGAGGAGAAGAGGCGATGAGAACGATGGAGACTGTTATGTTCAGAAACAAACTACATGCATATATTGAACTAGAGCTTCAAAATGCTTTAGTTAATTCTTGGTGTATCTGTTATCAGCCTCCAAAACTGCAGCCATCCTATCAGGCATACTCTCAATCAATTCCTGGAAGAAAGACTGTGGGATTTCTTTCCACATCTTCGGCAAAATCTGATATTCGCTTTTGGATATAATCAAAGCCACCCGCTGTTCGAGATATTTGAGAAGGTTCTCTAGCAAATTCGCTTTTTAGATGAGCCCAGGCATTTTCAATGGGTTAATGTCCGAGGAGTTTTCAGGCCAATCCATAACTCGAATCGACAGGCTATAAAACAGTCCTGGGAAGCTTCTGTCGTATATGCAGGAACATCCTCCTGCTGAAAGACAACGTCTGGATATTTTCCATTTTTCATTTCATCATATAATGGTTTAACCACAGGGATTAATATTTGTCGTCTATATGCCTCCTCAGTAACTTACCCATCAAGGAAGCACACCAAATCACATCTAGTGTGATGGGTAATAGCTCCCCAGACCAGCAGAGAAAGATCCCATAATAAATATTTTGGATGGTGAGGAGAAGAGTTTAATGACTCGCCGCTTTTTCTGACGCTTGTCATTGTGTTACGAAGGCCGGATTCCGGGATACTCGCTTCAAATGACTGAAAATACATTTCTTCCATTGCTCAATTGTCCAATCTTTGGGTTCTTCTGCAAAGTCCTTACGCTTCTTCATCTGTGCAGGGGTAAGGTATGTCCTCTCGACCCCGACTTTATGTCCATATCCTTCTTCTCTAAGCATTCTCCTCATGTTGCCTATAGATACTTTTGTAGGTGAAAAAACCACCAACTCTTGGAGAGTAACAGATCTCTTGCGCCTTACTTCCCTTAAAATATCTCTGATATCCCGTCTCGATAGCATAGTAGGGCGTCCCTTGGGTTTCGCTGCTTGTGTGCGGCCTTCTTTCTCGAATCTCAGTATCACGCGGTAGATGCAAGCTTTGGTTCTGCCCAATTGCTTTGCAATATCTGGCACCTTAGTCCCATTTTTGCGCAAGGTAATTGCTGTTGCAATTTCTTCGGGGGATAAAACATGATTTGTGAAGATATCGGGGTCTCTTGTTGAATTTGAAGTTGCTTTCTACGTGAATTGAAATGGTGATCCTGGACATCGGCAAGAAATTGGAGTTAGTGGGAATTTGGTCTGGGAAGGCCCAGCTGTTGGCCCAGCCCTAAAGGGAAAAAAATTGAAAAGTTGCATCTTGCACAAACACACACCGTTTCAACTGAAAATCAAGCACCCTCCAGCCCATGACAAGCCGAAGCAGGTCAAAAGCATCGCACAAGTCACCGCAAGGCCGGTCCGACTCGTTCGATCATGATACCAGTGCCGCGATTCCACCGCCGCCGCCACAGCCCAGCACAGCGGGGCTAGGTCTTTGGCGCGCGATCGCCGGCGAGCTCAGCAAACTCAGCGCCATGCAAAAGGAAACAGCAGAGACCCTGCACCACATCAACGAAAGCTCCATGTCCGGCGTGCTCGCCGTCTACGACGTCGAGGGCAACCGCGTCGTCAACGATTACATTTTTAAGTCCCCCGCGACCGCGGCGGCAGCCACAACCGACGCCGACAATAACGAAGCGGCCAAAAAGGAGCTCGACAAGCTGCGCTCCGCGTATGAACAGAACAAGGAACGACTCGCAAAGGAGAAAAAAGCGCTCGAGCAGATCATAGGCCCGCTCCGCAAACTCGTGGGAGATGCGGCGGCCGGCCAGCGCGAGCCGCTGGGAGCTTCGTCGTCGTCGTCCGCAGCAGCACAGGGAGCCTCAACGGGACCGGGCGACCGCAAACGACGGTTCGACGAGCTCAGTACGCCCGAGCCATCGCCAGCAACGTCCGTCAGTCCCAGCGGCAAGACCACCAACAAGCGCGGCAAGCCTAATCCAGCCAGCGACCTGTCCAGCGGTGGGCCCAGCAGCACCGGTGGCAGCGCCGCCAACGGCCTACCTTCCTCGTCCTATACGCCCCTCACGCTCGGCGCGCAAGTCGCTTTTCGTCTCCACAAGCAGCGCGTGAACTCCGAGGAAGAAGAAGAATGGATTCAATGCGAGGTGACCAAGGTCATTTCCGACGGCGCGCGGTACGAGGTGCGGGACCCGGAGCCCGATGAGAACGGCAACCCGGGTCAGTCATACAAGGCAAGCTACAGGGACCTGATTCGGATCCCGCCGGCGACGGCGAGCAACGCGAACCTGCCGGCGTTCAGCGTGGGCGCCAAGGTGCTGGCGCGGTACCCCGAGACGACGACGTTCTACCGCGCAGAGGTCGTGGGCACAAAGCGCGACGGCAAGTGCCGGCTCAAGTTTGTGGGCGAGGAGGATGAGGGCAAGGAGCAGGAGGTGGAGCGACGCGTGGTGTTGCCGATCCCGCAGTACAGCCGGTGAACCTCTCACTGCGGGTGAGAACATCTCAAGCACTTCAAAGCGACTGAAGCCTTAGAAAACGGACGGAAAGAACAATATCAATACACTCTATGCTTTGCTAATTTTTACTTGTTGATGATTCGATGTTGATTTATTTAAGTTCCATACATGTAACATGGATATGTAATTTATTCCCGGATAATGTAGGATATAAGGAATACTTGGTACAGCCAGTGCCGTTATACCACTTTTCGCACCACAGGCGCCGTCTGATCAGCTCGAAAGCACTCACCAGTCGCGATAATTTGATTCTTGGACCCGAAATTCAAACGGAAAAAGCGAAACGCAGGGCCCGTTGCAGGGCTGAAAGGACGCACACAAATGTTACTCCATTCACCAGCTGGATTCCAAAATGGGGACTTCCACCCCAGTTACGTTTGGTGATAAACAAGAGTGACAAGCATGCAAAGTGGTAAAATCAAGACGCAGAGGAAACGCGGTCTGCGAAGATTATACAATTAGGAGCTTGATCCCCTAGAGTTGAATGTCATGTCCAAGTAAATTTGGGCTTTGTTACATCCTTTCACTTCTGACCTGACGGTAAACCAGCTTGCAATCTGAAATACGATACCATTATATGGCTAGCAACTATTAATTCTTTTAGTTTTACAAATATCATAAGTAGACACACTTTTTCATTCCTATCCTCGCTTCATACTATACGTTTTTTTTTCTTGCGCTTTTCTCGGTCTTTTTTTTACAATCCAATTGGCTCAGGAATAAGCACATTGTCGCTATTTTTGTAGGAGACGAACGACAAGGCTAAAGGTCTGTTACCGTAGCTATATCCGCTAAACTTCTCAATGGCAATGTCGGCAGAGGCAGGTGTGTCGAACTTGACGACACCGGCACCGGCAGATCGACCGCTCGATTCAAGCTGAATCTCTGCACGCTCAACACGGCCTACGGTCTGGAAAAGCTCAACAAGATCGTTGTCAGTGGTAGCCCAAGGAAGGTTGCTGACGTAAATAGTCTCGCTGATTTGTCCGTTGCCCATGGCGCCGTCTGTGAAGGGATTGGGTTTGGGAGGCGCAAAACGAGAAGTAGGACCGCCTCTGGGAGGGGGTCGATCAGCCCTACTGCCAAATGGAGGTGGAGGAGGAGCGCCGCCGCGTCCTCCAACGAAGCGATCTTCTCTGACTTCGATATCGCGGCCATCCATCTGATAGCCATTGAATTTGGCAATCGCATTGGCAGCATCCTGAGGGGTCGCGAAAAGAACAGTTCCACAGCCCTTGGATCTACCTTCACGGTTGAGTTGAATGTCAGCACGAATAACATCGCCTGCCTGTCTGAACAAGTCTTTAAGATCCTGCCAGCCGACGGAATAAGCCAAATTCCCAACGAAAAGTTGGCTGCCATCTGTAGGCGCAGCGGCGCCAGGTGGAGGCCCTCGAGACGATGGAGGTGCTCCTCGTTCTCGCTCTCTGTCTTCACGGACAAAAATCATACGCCCATCAAGTTCCAGATGGCTCAATTTCTCAATTGCTTTCTGAGCCTCCTCGCGGGTGGAGTATTCAACAATACCACAGCCCTTGGATCGGCCGTTAGGCAGTGTCAAAACATCTGCGAAAACAACATTTCCCGCTTAAATAATTAGAACGATTCCAAAAGAACGTAATAAACAACTTACCTTGTCTCATAAAATCCTTCAATTGACCCCATCTAACGTGGTATGAAAGATTACCCACATAAACACGTCGGTCCTGCGAAGACTCATCTCCTCCTCTTGGGGTGTCGCCGGGAGGGCCTTGGCGATAAGAGCCAAAACGGGGAGGGTAAGAGTTGTAGCGACTATCATCTCTTTCTCTAGAACGAGACCTATATCTGCTGTGATGGTGGTCTGGAGAATGACCTGAGTGGTGCCTTCTATCTGGACTGTAAGATCGCGAGCGCTCCCTATAACCTCTCTGAGGGGGAGGAGATCGGTAGTGGCGATCAGGCGACGGGGACTATATTATTAGTACAAGTCTTAAGGCGGAGCTTTACGGATAGCGCGCGATATACCAGCATGAAAAGCACATAAACACCAGTTCGAGCAAACATCCTCTCCAGTGATCAAATTATGGTATTCTTTCTCTGCCACTCGCAGGCCTGCACAAGGCTATGAGGTATCCAGTTCCCTAAAGTAAACGCAACAGATGGAATCACTTACGCGTCGGTAATCGTTAATAGGAGGAGCTCCGTAGGGGTCTTCTAAAGCAACAGGGTTAACATCTCAATCCAGCATTTACGATGACAGCCTTCTTACGCATATCCATATTTGCCGTTTTTTCTTGAACCTGAATCATCTCGTTAATATCGCACTTCACGCCATGCCTATTTTTCCATCTGGATATTCCAGGCCCCGGGAAATACTCTTGCAATGGTAATAGTGAATATGGGACGCCAGTCCGTTCCACATACACGCCTCTCCAACCAAACCTGTTCTCAAAGGTGGTATATATAGACAAAATATTTGAAGTCCTCTCCATCATCGCCTCCGTACCAGTCCTTCAAAAAAGCCTATCCACAATCCGTACCAAGCAATGCATCTCTCCCCCGACCTAGAAACACCAATAGCCTCAAACATCTTCAACTCACTCTTCTTAAACTCCCTGTGGTATGCCTATCAGGTTTAATCCAACCCTATCCAATCAGTTCACGTCCAATATGTCACCTCACAAAACATACAATCTGCTAGGGTTAGCTCAACGCACTCAATAAACATGCCAGACGCAGATATGACAGCCGAACTCACCTATTGTATATATCAAATGATTTGATATAACACCAACTAACACGTTGAAAATATGAAGGTAAGTGGTGAAAAAAAAAGTGTTGGGTGGAGTAAGTACCCAAACCCACTCCAAGTAAACCCTGCATGTGAAATATCATGGCCAGTTTCTGGAGATGGAGGCAAGAATGGCAACTAAATGAATGAATGGCTATGATAATTCAAACTCAGGACTGGTTGTTATTATTATAATTATAACAGTATAGGCTAACGGTGGGAATCTTCATATAAAACTTAAGCAGTTATAATGCGAGAGAAATGAGAATGTTTTCATCTATGAAAAGTTATGTACTGGTAACTAGAAATAATCACTGAGGAAATTAGACTTTTTGTCACGACTTTGTTTGGCAGTTTCCAATTTGTCTTGCACATATTTGTGGGTATTGTTAACAAATTCAGGGTAGCCAAAGGTATTCATGCCCCTGTCCTCTATCATAAGGGCCTTGAAGTCATGGTAAGCACCGTCGAGGTTTTCACGAGCCAACTGCAATCCAAGAAAACTTATACCAGACTTGTTGGTAAAGTACTTGACAAGTGCTCTTGCTTGCCGCGACACTTCAGTATCAAGCTCTGGCAGTTCATTCATGTAAGGATCCAACGATTCAAGGTTAACAACGTACTCCCCAAAAAGGTCCTTTAATAGCAAAGGCGAAACCTGCTTATCAACGGACAGTAAAATACTCTCTCCGTTGTAGACGATATAAACACCTCCAACATCTAGGTTGGGCGTACATGCTGGAACATTAACAGGCATGCTGAAAAGGCCATTTTCAGAGTACTTGCAATCGGCTGGTTGAAGATTATGCAATCCAATAATGCGAGGGTAAAGAAACAAATTAAGCTCTGTAGCGGAGAAGCTATTCATGAGTCTGCCAGCATGAACGCGACGATCGCTAACTAGTTGTGGGTATCTTAATGGGATGGATTTTTGCAGAGCAAGCGATAGAGCCATCAAGCCGCGAAGTGACATGGGCATAAGAAGCTGATTGGCAGGGAGTGATGAATCAACATGCTTTCTGTAACTAGCAAAGACATCAACCAATCTATTACTGATGCGATCTCTGATTTCTTCTCGGGAAGACTCGTTCATGCGGGATATCGAGTCTCTGGCCATGATACCGATCGTGGCATCAATGTCCACAAAATTAACAACTGGCTTGAACTGATCTGTAACACTTGCTATAAGGTTTGTGACCCTTACGCGACGCTGGCCATCACTGGAAGTGTATAGCAATGCACTCTGGAAATGGGCATCCAACTTATGATCTAGCTTACCATCGTACTTGAATAGAATACCAATCGTGGAATGTGAGTTAATGCTTCCAAAAATGGGCTCATCTTCCCAACCATCATGGTAAAAGTTGCCGTAATATGAGGCGATCTGAAGGCCGGTTGAACTTCTAACCTTGAGGTGAGCTTGTGTGCCAATATCACCCTCACAGCTCTTACAGAAATCGGCAATAAACCTTCGCCCGTCTCTTTGTGGAACGAATCCGGCGTAAAAATGCTCGCAGCCTCCAGATAACTGGCATACGATGCCAGTGTTGGCTAGATCACAATGCGTACTGGGGAATAAAAACAGATCCAAACCCACGCCAGCGAGGGCATACTCCTTTCCAAGATCTTCGTAATACTTGCTATCAGGAGAATAAAGGTTGATCTCCTTTTCGCCTGTGAAATTTTCACCTCCTTCTCGCACAACCAGAGAACCAGGGCCCCTAGAGGGGAGTGAGCTCAGAATAGCAGAGACCTTACCGCCACCGCTTTTTAAAGTCTTAAGAGCCACATCTAGGGCACAACCAAAAGCAGGCTCTTCAGTAGGGTTATCTTCGAAAAGAACATCAATTCTATCAAGAAGATCTTCAATAACGAGTCGAGACTCTTCAGGGTCGACAAACATGCCTTCCTCGAGTGGAACAAATGGATCTTCAATATCGCCCATTACCATCATTTGAGCCTGCTCTAGCTTTGAGTTAAGATTGTAGAACTGCACAGTGCTATCGTATGTAGCAATACCGATCTTAGTCCCTGTGGGATACTTGATACGTTTCTCCATAAGAGTGCCGTTAGCATCATATATTCCAGCATTTTCTCCAGAGAATGAAGAAGCAGCGTTTTCACCCGGATCCAGACCATCACCATATAATGCCATCCTAATTGCCTCAACAGCAAGCTTAGGCAAGCCCTTCTTAATGGCATCTCTACTAACATCGATAAGAACAAAGTGGCGCAAAGGAACAGGCTCGATTCCTTCCTCCTTCCAGTAATCCTTGGGCACAAGCATATCATACGTACCCAAAGCCAGCTCAGGCCGGGACTGCCAATCAATGCGGCGATTGGTAATGTCGATAGGCTGGAAGTACTCGGGAGAGACCTCGTTTGAAAACTGGCACATGTTACAAGTGAATTTTGTACCTCCTTCGGTGAAAAGCATAGATGGGTTCATGTAGGTCCTGCAACGACGACACCTAGGAGGAGGAACACCATTACTGAAATCTGCTACACTGACTCCCCCACGCTCACACTCTTTATTCGAGAAAGAAGCTAATGGGCGAAGAAGCATTCCCAATGGTAGCTTAGTGGAAGCTCTAAGAGCATCGGTAGCGGGGATATTATACATGGTAAGACGGGCAAATTGAGGGCCTGAAACACCCTGGTCTTGCACATCATAGTCCGTCCCGCTAAGAGGAGGACATGCATTCTCGAATGTCTTGAACACAGGAGTAGGTCCCAAGTTCTGCTGGGCTGCTGCCCGGTCAGCTACGATGGACGGGATAGCTGCTTGTGCTGAACCCCCGTCATATGCTGTATTTTGGGGAGAAATAACGAAAGACTGCGGCTGAGGTTCCTGGCCCAAGTTAAATTGGCCGTTGCTTAGCTGACTGGTGGCTTGCTGGGAAGGCTGCAGACTGTTACCTGGGTATGTAGGCTGTTGGCCATAGCTCATTGAAGGAGGGGCCAACTGATCTATAGGGGTATAAAATGGCACGGGCGATGGAGGAGGGGGGAATTGAGCGCCATTGGCCTGCGAATTTGAGTCTGAGAACTGAGTATGGAAAACACGGGCAGGACGCTTGGATTTTCGGCCCAATTGAGTCTGTTCATAGTTCTCTAGCGACATGCCAGCCATCTGCTGGGAGAGATCGGTAGGAACTTGGCTCATGATCCAGGGGTTGACACGCAGTTGGGGATCAGTTTAAGATCGATCGCAAACAAGTTCCGTTAGTTGGTACAAATTAACAAAAAAACAATGAGATCTAATCTCGGAGCTCGCTGCTTATGCCGTAAATGTCGTTCAAAGGTAAGAAGAGCCACGGTGGTTTTTTTTCATTTGTTTCACCAGCTGCCGGATCTTAAGATGAGACGGATCTTAACGCTTGTACCTAAACGCAGGGCAAGGGCTCTCCGCGAAAAAAAAAAACGCGAGAATTGGGCACGGGTTCTGGGCGCGTCATGGTTTGTGAAATAAAGTACATAATTAATGTCTGATTTAGACCCTTTTTGATCCTATCAACAACTCGACAATGGGAGTCACAGGACTATTGCGATTGTTAAAGTCGGCGTCGGATCCATGCTCTCTCGAAGACTTTAGAGGTCAGACACTCGGTATAGATGGCTACTCCTGGTTGCATAAGGCCGCAATCTCGTGTGCCTGGGAACTCGCGTACAACAAACCAACACGAAAGTGAGTTTACATGCTTGATTTTGGAACCACTGCTAACAGTTAGGCATATTGAGTACTGCCAACGGAAGATCAGAATGATGCGGTACTATGGTGTTGAGCCATATTTAGTCTTTGATGGAGATAACTTGCCCACCAAAGCTAGGGTGGAAAAGGAGCGAGAAAAGTGCGTTAGTGTGTGATGTGAATTGGGCTCTACTAATGAAACAGGTCACGGAGATTGGCCCGCGCACAGGGTTTGCTTGCGGTCAGCAAAGGAGATAAGAGAGCTGCACAGGACTTTTTCCAAAAATGCATTGATATTACACCTACCATGGTGGCTCAACTGATCGAAGTGCTGAAACAAGAGAAAGTCAAGTACGTCGTTGCACCGTATGAAGCTGATGCGCAGTTGGTATATTTGGAGAAAAATAACATCACGACGGGAATAGTTTCGGAAGATTCAGACCTGCTGGTATTTGGGGCGCAAGTTCTAGTTACAAAATTAAATGACATGGGGGATTGCATAGTGGTGTCTCGAAAGAATTTTGGAAATTGCTCCGAGCTGCCTCTAGCGGATCTTTCACAGGCCCAATTAAGAGCGATGGCTATTTTTTCGGGATGCGACTATTCGGATGGAATTCCAAAAATTGGGCTTAAAGTTGCACACAGAATGATTAGGAAATATACCACTGGTGAACGTGCACTACGAGGTATCAGGTTAGAAGGGTACTCTGTACCAGCTGATTTTGAAGAAGTCTATGAACAAGCTGAACTGACATTTCTTCATCAAAGAGTGTATTGCTTGAAGGAGCGAAAATTAATCATGCTGAACGAGTCCGATATGGCACTTACAGATAAGGCATTGGAATACATTGGGCGCGACGTGGACGCGAAAACTGCCGAAGGTATTGCGCTTGGATGGCTAGATCCTTTTACTAAGAAGCCTATATCTTTTTCTAGGCCGGCTCCAATTGCTGCTACACCTTCGGCCAGTTTGTCAGCGCTTCCGAGAAGTTCAAATATGAAGATTACATCTTTTTTTTCGAAAGCAGGACATTCAGAATCATCTCCAGCATTAGCTGCGAAATCTCTATCGAATTTAGAGTCGGCCAGGACTTTACAGAAGCAAGCTCCCCCAACCCCACATTCGATGATGAGATTACAGTCCAATAATGCATTAAATCAACATCGATCGTTGGTAGCCAAAAGAGCAGGGAAACTGTTTGAAAACTCCAAGACAGATAAAACTGACTTTGTGAGTAAATTTTTTGAGGCCGTGAAACCACTACCTATACCGTCTTTTGCAAAAGCTGGGTTTGCAGAAAACGAGAGTGACAGTGATATTGAAGAGCTTGACATTGACAAGAACAAGGAAAATTCAGAGGACAATATACAAGTTCCTCAAGACCGCAAAATCAGTCTAGGCCGCTTTGCATACCAGAAAAAGAAAGAAACTGCTGCATCTGTCCTTGGGTCTCTCATGGACCCTAAGCCCAGGGACACTCTTGCGACACCTTTGAAGAAGAAAGCTGAGCCCTTTGCAAACCCGTTTGTAGAGTTTGATAGCTCTGATGGTAGCGACTTTTCAGAAGTGGAGACTCCTGAAAAGGTACGAGCTCAAAAGCGAGCCATGGCCATGTCTAAGAATCAACCGACAATTGTTCAGGAGGTTGCACCAGATGAGAGTCCTACAAGGACGCCCAAGCGGATTAAAAACGGGCAATCCAGTCCGATCTCCGTCGTGCCTCGCTGCCATGACGTGGAAAGTACATTCATCACCCCTGCGACTCCGACGGCGACTACGGCAACAACAGTAGGAAGTGACATGAAAGTGAGAGTTAGTTTGGAAAGGTTCAAGTATAACCCAGGGACTGTGAAAAGATGACTAGCATACTGCATATGAGCCATTTTGTTGACTCATAACGTTCATTCTATAGAAGTTATATTGCATTTAAAAAATAAACTAAAGAAACTGCATCAGAAACACGTCAATTATCTGAGGGACTTGAGGACGATGATTCATGGTAGAGAGTGGAGAGAGCACATTAAAATTATCCTAATTAGGTTGACTAAAGGAACTTGTGGTCTACATGGTTTGCCACAATATAAAAACAATACGAAGCCATGTTAAAACCAATATCAATGTAATACATAGTAGATCAGTGTCCTCGAGGCGTTTAGACGTCTAGATGCCGTCAACTAAGTCCAGCACTCGCTAGAGCAGGCAAAGCCATTCTGGAACACACGTCAGAGTAGGGTTGTTCAGAACATTTGAACAAGCACAATGGTCAAGGTAGATATCTTATATCCTTTTGCAACCTTGGATTGTCTCCAGACCCTACTAAACTATGAAGCCAGCACTTTGCCAGTACCAAAATACACCGCCATATATCCCTTTATACACGTATACATACATGTAACATATAATAGCCTTGTCAGGGCTTTTGCCAGGCACATGAGCCTTTGCAAGGCACGCCTTCACAGCATTTTCAAGCGTTTGTAAAGCGCGTAGTATACTTGCTCCCAGGTGTCATGGAGATTGTGTCCGTTTTCGGCCATCGCCTATCTCAAGCCTACGCGTGCTAGGCTCAGAGTTCAAGCTGTAGCGCTGGGATGATGGGTACGGGTTTAAAAACTTGGCATCATGCAATGCACCCAATTAGGCACATTTGTAACACGCTGTGTGCAACTGGTGCCGTTGAACCAAAAAAAACAATGAATCACCGAAATCATTTGAACATCCAGAAATGAATCACATAGTCAACTATTTTTTAAATACCCGCCTAAGTTAATGATCGCTCTTGAGAACCTTTGAAGGCCATTTTATTTTTCTTGTTCAGATTTTTAAGTTTCTAGTTCATTCAAGCTCAGATGACGTATACGTTATAGAATGCCTTGTAGGATGAAAGTCCCGCACAATATCCACAGCGCCAAACAAACTCATGATGGCTGATTGTTTCCCCACGTAAATGAGCAAACACAGTCAATATAGATAAGTAAAAGTTGTTCATGCATCGGGCGTGTCCGAAAGGAAACTATTGGAAATGCTATAACTAAAGTGCATTAAGATCGTAGAGTATGGCATAAATCAATTCACCTATGTAACTTAGCACAGATAGACAAAAAACACACTTGACAAAATACTTACCAATGTTGAACGCTTCTCACGATGGCCTGGAGATCGGGCCAAACTTTGAGTAATCGGGTTTAGCCTTTTTAGCTGCTCAAACAAGAGTGAGTCAGAGGGACAAACCCGAGACCGGAGAACGTCAAGAGACGGTACCGAAGGTTGCGCGAATTCCAGCCCAAAGGATCCTAGCGCTCAATGCTACGCAGGCGAGTCCAACACAAGGAGTAACACTAGTAGTTGGTTAGTTCGTTAGTAGCTGGTACAAATTACCTCGGTGCCTGCTCAACTCGCCAATTCTTCCGCCTTTTGTTCCCCACCGCCGCAAAAAAAAATCAAAGACGCGGCTGCGTGAAGCCGTGCAGGTCACATGACGCGGATTTAGTTTGTCAGCGCTGACTGTACACGGTCCGAGGCCGTTCGGCCCGTTGATCTTTTTTTTCCTTGCCAAGGGCCCGGCCAAGGACGAAGGATCGTTTGGCAGTAGTACTATAGGAATTCCAAAATACTCTTCCTTTTTTTCCACCTTCTGTTTATAAAAAAGCTATGAGATCACCGCTTCTTTGTTCCTTTTTTTTTTTCATCTTGATTCCTCAGTTCGCATCTACTTTTAGCAGTTCTTTTGTAATTGCACCTTTAATTTTTCCTGGGCTTTTGGGTTCAACAACAACGTTATCTTCCCAACTGCTTCTTACTAATGACATCCCCGCCGATATCGCGGTTGTCGGAGGGTCTCTCTGACGAGGATATTGAGGCCACCATTGGACACATTGGTGAGCCTGCACACAGCCAGTTGGAAAAGTTGGAGGAGGAGGACTCGCCGGCTGGATCATCGCTTGAACGCGAAGTTCAGGCGCTGCTCGACGAAAATGACAAGAGCTGTTTCTTAGTGAAGATCGCCGAAGACGACCCAGAACTGCCAATGAACTGGCCAACAAACTATAAACTCCAGCTCACGATGATTTATGGAATCACGACGTTCAGTGCGCAGTTCAATAGCTCGATCATGGCCCCCGTTTATGGACAAATAATGGAAAAATTCCATGTGAGCCGTACCGTCGCCATGCTACCCACGTCCCTCTATATCTTTGGGATCGCTTTTGGTCCCATTTTCTTTGCGCCGCTCTCGGAAGTATACGGCCGCAAGATTGGTGTGCTACTGCCTTTCTTTGTGTCGATTCTGTTTACAGTCGCCGCCGGTGCGTCGACAAGGATAGAGAGCGTCCTGATTACTAGGTTTTTCGCAGGCTTGTTTGCAGCGGCGCCGGTCGTGTCGTCGGGCGGCGTGCTGTCGGACATCTGGCACGCCTCAGTTCGCGGCAACTCGCTAGTGCTCTATGCGCTTTTTGTGGTGCTGGGACCTACGCTGGGCAGCATTATTGGCTCCGTGATTGAAGTCAAGGCCCCGTGGCAATGGTCCTGCTGGGTGGCTGCGCTTGTCATGGGCGTTATTTTGGCTGGCGACTTGCTCATCGTCAACGAATCGTATGGGCCTGTGCTGTCGATGAGACGGGCCCGGGTGAAGCGCCGCGAGACGGGCAACTGGCTCTACCATGCCAAACACGAAGAATGGGAGCTCACCTTGCGCGAGTTTCTCACGGTGCACTTAATGCGCCCGCTTGCCATGTTCCGCACGCCTATTGTCTTTTTCATTGTTTCATATGCCAGTTTTGTGTTTGGCGTTTTCTACCTCTTCGTCACCTCTGCGGCCGGCACATTCCACGAAGTGCGCGGCTGGAAGACAATTCCGTCCAGTTTGTCGTACATTGCCATGTTTCTCGGCACGCTCACTGGGTCGTCGGTCAACCTGCTCGGCAGCAAGCGCTACGCCCGGCTTGTGATGGCCAACGGCGGCAACTCCCTCCCCGAAGAGCGCCTATACCCGATGATGATGGTCTCGTGGCTGCTCCCGGCGGGTCTTTTCGTCTTTGGCTGGACACAGCGTGCGAGCGTCCATTGGATCGTGCCCCTCATTGGCATGTCCATGTTCAGCTGTGGCTTTTTTGTCATTTTCCAGGGCTGCATCAACTACCTCGTCGACACCTACACGCGGTACGCGGCAAGTGCGATTGCCGCCAACACGTTTGCCAGATCGCTCTGCGCAGCATCCTTCCCGCTGTTTGGGTATATGCTGTTTGACAACCTGGGCGTAGACTGGGGTGCATCCCTGCTCGCCTTCATCAGCCTTGGCATGCTGCCCATTCCATTTGTCTTTTATAGATACGGCGCGCAAATCCGCAAGCGCAATCCTTACGCCCACCTCGTTAGTTAATTGAGCCATCTGATTAATGCATTCAGTATGCTCCAGCATTTCATATAGATAATCCCCTAATAACAATAAACCACTGCTTTCAATGTTATCAAATTTTTCAATATGACTCGGGCATTCAGCCATTCAATATTACCATGATTTTGACCACCCCAAATAAGATAGGAGAGTGAGAGGACAGTATATGAGTGTTCCAGGCTACTGGTCCCTAGTTCGAGTAAGAAGTATGCCAGGGCTTATGGTATAACTCAGTGCCCAAGAAAAAATTGCCTGAAACAGGGGGTCTTAACGAGCGACTTATCAAAAAGCTGGTGATCAAAGAACTTTTGAGCTACTAGTCTATGCCTGGACCTTGTGTCTTAACTCTATGTTTATAAAGTTATGAGATTTATAGTAGCATCGTTTAAGCGGAACCTTAACGTAACGAGATTCGAAGATCATTGTCATCATCGTACGTACCACCATTTGAGTTTTACTTGATACGGAACAAGGAATGAATAATATTACATATCACAAATATCACAAATATAATAACTTAATACAAACAAACAACATACTTCGAAATAGAAGATCGCCGCCAGATATTGACTTTGCTTGCAAAACTGAAGGACTCACCGCCCCATAATGTGGTCCATTAGGATTGAACAGCTACCTTAGTCGGAATTTTCGGAGCGGCGTCCCTGCAAACTGTAGCGGGCCGAACAATGTTTTTTTTAGAGGGAGAGACAAGGGCAGCACTCTAAGTTGGTATTGCTTGGATTGTCAGAGACGTGCCCATTGCCTTGGATTCGTGTACCGCGACTCACAAGATCCAGAGTTCAATCTAGCTGTGCAAAAGTGCCATGCATGTATCTGGAAGAACAACCTAAGTTAACTACAACCATAATAGATAAACAGTACATACGGACCTATTTTGAAGATAACGGGTATGGTATTTATGTTATTTCAAAAAAGGAAATTGCAAATATATACTGTACATGTACTGTACATGTCTATGTGAATGTGAATGTAGCAAAGTATGTGGATAGACAATAACTTAAATTTCAAAACCTGCCAAAAGTAACAACTTTCACGATATCATATACATGTAGTATAATAAGAAGTAACGAATAAACCAACAGGGAATACCAATATGATATAAATACACGTCAAATTACATTCTATACTAAAGTAGTAAGTATTCAAGGCTGAGGACGACTGGCCGCAGTTCATAAGATCCAGATGGGCTGGTATCGGTGTAGCTCTAGATCTCTCAAACTTTTTCATTTTTTCAAAGTTTCAGATTTCACATGTCCAAAGGTTAATCTTACCGGTGGATGTTAGCCGTGCGCGCTAAATGAGAGAACTTTGAGCCAACATTGGGATGCGCGCCATGCCAAGTTATAGTAAGTTGGTGTAATGAACTTCAAGTGCTAAGAATAACAACTTTGATGATATTTCTGTAAACATGATTCTAAAGTAACGAACAACTAATAGCGAATGTCAAATTACATACTATAGCAGTGTGTCGAAAAGGGACAGCTTGGCTCAACAGTTTAAAAGATACAGAGCGATCAGATCCTTTCAAAGTTTCAGATTTCACATGTCCAAAGGTTAATCATACCGGGCGATGTTAGCCGTGCGCGCGAAATGAGAGAACTTTGAGTTAACATTGGGACGCGCGCCATGCCAAGTTATCTAGCAGGTTGGTGTAATGAATTTCAGGTGACAAAAATAACAAATAGCTTTGATGATCTCATGTAGATGCATGTATAATCTAAAGTAACAAACAACTAAGAGCGAATATGAATATGATATAAATAGACGACAAATTCCATACTTTTGTAATATTTATTCCAAGGACTACTTGAACTTCAAGTTAGCTGCGGTTTAAAGATTCAACTGAGTTTTAGCTCTAGATTTACTATTTCCAGAGTTTCGGTCTTCGCGTGTCCAAAGTTTAATCTTAACGGTCGATGTTAGCCGTGCGCTGAATGAGAGAACCTTGAGATAACGTTGGGATGTGCGCCATGACAAGTTATAGAAAGTTGGTGTGATGATTTCTTAGGTACACAAATAACAAACAATTTTGATAATTTATATGGATGAAATCTAAAGTATCGAACAATTAATAGCGAATGTAAATGTATAACTAGACCTCAAATTACATACCATTGTAGTATGTATTCGAAGCTGAGGACGACTAGCTGCGGTTTAAAGATCCAGCTGAGATATTAGTATAGTTCTGGATCTCCTTGTTTTTTTTTCAAAGTTTTAGCCTTCACATGTCCAAAATTCAAAGGTTAATCTAAACGGCCAACGTTACCCGCGGTGCATGCGCTAGATCAGAGAACCTTGAGCTCGTTAGTATGTAATTTTGAGACGCGCGCCATGACAAGTTATAGTATGCTGGTGCAATGAACTTCAAGTTTTAAGTGACAGAAATAACAAACAATCTTGATGAGATCATGCAGATATGATCTGAAGTACGTAACGAACAACTAATGGTGATTATCAATGTTATATAAGTAGACGTCAAATTATACACAATAGTAGTCATGTGTTCGAAGGACAACGGGCCGTGGTTTTGAGAGCTAGCTGAGCTAGCTAGCTCTAGCTCTAGATCTCTTTTCAAAGTTCAGATTTTACATGTTCAAAGGTTAATCTTAACGGTCGACGTTACCCGCGGTGCATGTGCTAAATCAGAGAACCTTGAGTTAACGCGTTGAGACGCGCGCCATGACAAGTTATACAGTATGTTGGCGCCATGAGAAAATGAGCTTCAAGTTGAATTCGGTTTATAGTAACTTTTTCTATACATAGTAGACCTAACTACTGGCGCCAGTAGCGTGCACGGTATTTCCAAGTATAGCGCGTTCAGGCTCTTGTGTATTACTGACAAGTTTTTTTTTTTTTCACCGCCGGCGGCCGTAGGTATAACTGCTCATGTGATCAACCCGAGCATTTTCAAGAAGTTGAAGCCCAGACCGGCCTAAATGTGCACATGCCAGTGCTTGGTTCATAGTATCGAGACTAACAGGAAATGATTGATAATGAAAGTAAAACTCACTATGTAGTGTATTACACACATGGGCTGTACATGTAACACATACTACTACTAGTAAGATTTGAATGTTTGGGAAGTCCCGGAATTCCTCTGGTCTTGAAGCCTAGTAGCCTAGTAGAGTCAAGAATAGAAACTTGAACACGCGCGCGTATACTAGAAACCCGGCCGGGCTTCAAAGTTTGCAGTAAAAGAATTCACGTTTTAAGGAACTTGAACTTTGAAAGACGTCATGGTATCATGATCACTGCGCATGTCGGTGTACTATGGTAACTTTTGAATATTGGCACGGTACCGTGACACTGCGGCACTACATGTGCAAGTACTATCGTAGCAGTACATCGCTCGGTATCCAACATTGAAGTTGGGTCCTTGCTCATATAAAGTTCAGCTTGGATTAGACTCTGGACGTCGACACCGAGGTGCCAAGCACAGTGTAGTACGGTACTTTTTATTCCTTCGCCATCATAGTAGTTCGAATCCCGTCGCCGGCGGACCCACCCCACACTTCACACAGTGTGCGGGTGCCGTACTCACTACGCGCGCACCCACAAAGCTAGCACCGTGCACGTCGATCGTTATTAATTAATACTCAGTACTGCAGTGAGCAGTTCAACGATTGCACCTGAGTAGAAACCGGGGGGTTATGAAGTCTCCCATCGATCCATGTTCAGGTTCTTTTTGAATTCAACGTACGCTCAAAAAGCTTGGTTGAAACTACTTGATACTTTTCACATGGCACTCGAGTGCTGGCAGTGGTCACTGATGTTGACATAGAATAGTAGTTGACTTCGGACTTGTTGCTATCTAAATGCTGCTCCATGGTCTCCTAATGCTATAAAGAGCGGCGGGGTCCGTCGTGAGTACTACTGTAAGCAGACGGCTCACACGTCTCGCTCGTTCTGAGCCTAGTGCCGCTGCCGGCCTGTGCGCTTCCTTTTTTGAAAAATTCCTGTTTCTGCAGGTCAACCATCTGCATGCGCGTGGCACTCAAGTGCTGGCAGTTAACATTAATGAATTCATGATGCACAGCGTATACTCCAAGTAGCTGCACATGTGAGTGATCATCGTCTTCAGTGTTTGCATGCGTGTCAACGGTACGTGCGCCCGTAATTCAGCACTACAGTTGGAATAAGTGGGCATAGTACCGAGTCCCCGAGCACCGACATTGCTTCTGCAGCACTGCTCGACTCTTGAGTGCACGCGCTACCAACGTCCACTTGAACTTCAAGTTGCAATCATGATCATTAACTAATTTGGAGGGAACTCAGCCTTTTTGCGATTAGAGTTGCAGCCCCTAGAGCCCATGGAGGCGGGCCAAGTAACGTGTCGCCTGCGGTCTGGCGCCTGGCTAGCATGTAGGGCGCCAAGACGCGTGGCTTCTAGTTGCTGTGGATCCGACCATCATGATGCGGGCGCCGTCTTCCAAGCAGATTCCAAGCTTGTGGCTTCGCCATACGTGAGAATTCGGATGTGCCGTAGAATATCCAAATCCGAGTACGTACGGATGGATGAATAAAATACGAGAAGTTTTTAAATCATGATCATCTAAAAAAAGCTTGAAAAACAGCGATCAAAGGGACATCTCTGCGCCTATCTCTACATGTGTCTAAGAGACTTTGAAAAAATCGCCATTCAGCTGAATTCAATATTGAAACTTTGAATTGCAGTGACAAGTCTGCCCCTCAAAGTGTCGTCATTGAACATGGAAGGCAAGAAGAGATACGTGCTCCAAGTGTTCGATGAAGTCAAATTTACAGTGAATGAAAGTGTGTACAGCTGTACGTATCGCCTACAACTGGCTTATGCGGATTTTAGCATATCGTCATTTTCAATGTTCCATCATCTGTCGACCCCAGCCTGCTCCTAGGCTCGTATACTACATGTAGCACCTTTGTATATGTAGTACTACTAGTACTAGAGCTCTGGTTTATTCGTGGGCTCTATTTCTATCTCTTTTTCTTTTCTTTTCTTGTCTGCTTGACGTCAAACTACTAGACGTCTATATATACATGTATGTCATGGATGCATTCTTCTATCTGTATAGTCTCCGGATAGTATGTATACAATCATTCATATTGCCATGTAAGTACTATCTATGTAGCTGGCTATTTTGAAACATTTTTTATTTCCTCATTGGAAAGTTTCCTTTGTCCAGAAACTCTTCAAATTGCAACGATCGATCGACCCATAGGTAGTACTTATATATAGCGCTAGTATAATGGTGATTCTGATCATGGCAACGTCCTAACTGGGCCATGGAACATTTCAAGTCGGTATCTTGACCGAGCTAGCTCGTCGAATCCAAGTTGCCCAGCGTTGTGGTTGATACATTTATACGTCGCGACCTGGAGATGCGACACTCTCCATATTTTCAACCTGCCATAGCATGATGGCCATTCATCATATGTCGACTCCTTTCCGTTTGCAGATTGAATTCGCTTACCTAGGCGCCTTGAGGCTCTCCCTCGCACGTTTTGGGCATAGCACTACTCCTACTGGCCGTGCATGGCTGGGCTGAAGAATGGATTGATCAAGGCTGAAATATGCCCCATACTATATACGGAGATGGCTAATTAGAGCTTTCTATAGTCCGTATTGATGAGGTCTAGAATTAAAAGCTTGAGCCTTGTTCAGCCATTGCAAAAAGTTCTGGAGCAAATACTACTATATGTTATGATAAGTCAACTCTATATATTTTGGCGTCTCTGGTGATTGCATTGCAAGAGCAATGATCAGCCGCGTTCTTTCTCCTCTTCAAGTTTTTTTTTTTTTTTTTTTTTTTTTAATCAGCTCATGTACCATGTATAATGCTTTTTACGTGCTGTAAGTAGTTCCGTTTGGGGAATGGTCTAGCACGAGCCCTCGTACTAAGTCCAAAAGGGGATTGAACAACTGTGCCATGGATTTAGATATCATGCTTTTTAAAGTTCAAAAGTTTATAAAGTTTTTTTTTTTAATTCTTTTTTTTTACTGCATTTGGTATATACGTCCATGGCTTTAATGCTTTTTTTTAATATTCTGGGCCCACGCGCGTACGTTGCATTAGCACATGCAAAAACATTTTTCAGCTCGCTAAACACTTTAACTCGGTAAACAGTTAACTGACAGCGCCGAGGAAGTGAGAAGTGAAAAACTGGCAAGGCCGGCTTTATAACTTGTATCTCATTTCATCAATGTGTGAAATTCAGCAGCTCAGCTCAACTCAATGCCCTGGCGCTTCAGTGACTCACATTGACGACAATATTGAGCATGGGACTAGAATAGACCATTCATTGGTCGTTTCGTTTCAAGAACAATAGCCACAAACCTAGCCTGCGAGGGGCAGTTCTCCAACGTTCATAGTTCCACAGTCAAATATGTTTGCTTCAGAAGTATTAGTGTTGCGCCTCGCATCGACCCAGAGACAGCGCCTCATGGGCCTGCCCATGAAATCGATTAGCAAGCTAGTAAGCCACTTCAAATGTGGGACGCCATCGATCTCAGACTCTCTTCAAATTTTTCTCGCTCGCTTCAATGTTTGCAAATTTTCAGGGCTAGTATAAATGATGGAAGTAGTACGTACTACAATGGAGGAGGAGGGGCTGGATATTCAGTATATCGCGAGCGCAGGAAGCAGCAAGGAACTATTGTGTTAGCTCTAGTAGTTAGTTTTGTGGGCAGTTTGCTGCTCAGGACTCGGATCAATGCATGAGATATGTAGTTGCAAATCAAAGGGGACGCCCACATTCAAGGGTTGACAGGGTGAAGCACGGCGCCCTTTGATGATAACTCAGAACTTGAACTGCCAAATGCTGTTCTGTGCACTATGGTGTTCTAACGCGTTCAAGTTGCCCATACATGTGTCTCCTTACACTTGGCCATTACTTTTTTCCAGCTCCGAGGCTCTAGTGCATGCCCTTGTATCACTGATGCTACAACTCTGTACTACTAGCACTGAGAGCTCTCAAGTGCTCCTCTCGCTTCTTCTTTCATCTATCGTCTTCATATGGCTGCATGCATCTCGAAATGATTGACTGTGCAGCTGTTGACTGGAGCGCTGCGCAGGTTCAAATTGTGTCGAGCATACGCGCCAGAAAAAAGCAGCAGCAGAGGGAGCAGCGCAGCAGTGCGCGGCAGTCGACGCAGCAGGAGAAACAAAATTAAGATCCACTGCCGCCAACCTTCGTATGCGTGCTAAGCTCAGCCTCGCTTTCACATCCCTTTAGCGATACCAATCGTTCATAAAGATCCGAGCGCTTTTTTTCATACAGCATGCAGCTCGAGATATCATGAACATCGATATCATCGTCACTGATTGATTCCAATGATATCACGTTTTATCCATTTTTCATTTATTCATCCTGGTATCAAATGGAACTACCTATTGTGGGAGACTACGGACAAGCCATCATCGATCGACAAGCATGATATCTCAAGTACTTTGAATGCCAGTGAGGGGGGAAGAGGGGGAAGAGGGGTAAACTCCCTTTCCCGTCGGAGCCCCTAGACGAAAATCAATGGGCACGATGATGACATCGATTATTTGATGTTCAAGTCAGCCAGAGGTTGACTTATTTGAGCCATGTACTAGTAGTAGTGTACTACGGGGGCAATGCTTCTCACAATGGTGCCTGTTAACGTGTTATGCACCCGCTTTTCAACTGGAGAATGTGGGAGCCTCGAAACATCGCAACAGAGAAAGAAAAAAAGGGGAGAATGAATTAATTCATGGAACAGCTGAAGAATGCAAAAGGTCTAGATTTCCTTTTCTAATCTGGCAGACGTGTGTAATTAATAATACGTGGGTTGAACGGGGCAATGAACGGGTTTATCATCATCACAGTAGCACATGGGAAAGATTTGAACGTTTCAATGTTGATTATGATGGAAGATACTATCGCTGGAGTTCAAGTTGAACGATGAAATTTGAGCCCGGGATAATAAGCGGAGGTAAAAGTTTAATTTTTGAGTTGATGAACCTTCTAAGTTGACTGGTTCGAACTTTGACTGGGTGGGCCTTCTAAGCTGACTGCCAGTGACTGCCAGTGTTGTGCAGTTGTGCCGTTGATTGATGTCTTACAAATACACAGTACTACACGCGCGACAAGGGTAAACGTCTGGAACAAACACTCTTACTACGGTTTAAAGGTTCGTTTAAAACGTTCAACATGGAAATACTAGTACAATGTACTATGCAAAGGCACGGGCCCGGGTGATCAACGGCAAAACACAGGTACCCTTCTAGACTGCGCATTTGTTTCTTCCAAAGTTCATTATCGAAGATCTTTATTTATCGCACTATCGCACTATCGCATTATCTTTATTATTATTATTTGTTATATGTCTTGATTAGATTCTTAAATTTCCCGACTCTAGCTTTCTCTAAATCACAAAGCGAGAATCATATAACAAATGCCGGTTAAAATGAACTTCAAGCACTGAGTCCAAACGCTGCCCACAATTTAAACGTTGAGTCAGGGTCAGCTTTTTTTGTTCTATTTTTTCCGTACTTCTTTAAACGTTCAAAATGGTTTGCATAGGGTTCTTTTCAGACTTTAGTTTCGCGCAATACCAATTTCATGACTTTGTATACTAAGCTTCCTCCTTGCCATGTGTAGTATATGTATCAACTTGCAAATTTTTTGCAACATGGCACTAGCAGTTTTAGGTATCGCCAACTGCACAGTCGGATATCCCGGGCGCCCAGGAAATTAAAGGAGGATGGTAACTCACTTCTGGATCTTGATATTTTCGAAGGGATACTGTATGCATGTGCGCCTCTTCGATGTAGCGAGGCTTTCGAATCTCTTGTTTCTCAACTGTAAAAGCTGCTCGCTTTGGACCGACCACCTTGGCACTTCTATACGTGGCACTGAGCTCAGCGTTTGTATACATTGGATCGATAACTTTCTAGCTAAGCTTTCTGGGGTAGTTAACGAACCGACGATATCCGGAGCTAAGAAACCATCCAAGACTGGATTACTTGAACAAGACACTCCTTTTAGAGTAGAGTAGTGATGCTATTGATAGCAGTTGGATGATAATAACGCACGGGCTTTTCGAGAAGTGAACACCGGAACAGACGAACTAACGGCGGTGCCAAATTGAGCTGGATTTCACAGATCCATGCCGACTCAGGAATCGCACGGCACAACTTTTTATTATCACTACCAGTTGACATGTAATGACCAATCCTGCCTCTACTGGGATCTAGATCTTCGAAGCCTGCGAAGCCACACAAACGGTTCCTGTCTTTCTAAGCTTCAATGTAGTTAATTCTTGTTCGACAAAGCCCACGCGATCACTTGGAAAGTGGCCATGTAGACGGCATGATCTCGCAAGCGTTCAACAAATGCTGTAAAGTCCAACGGAAAAAGCAAAAAACAAAGAACAACCCGGGCCTTCGAACAAGACCGGCAGTGCCGGAGACTGAGGCAAATAGGGAGACTGCGGCACGTGATAGACATAACTAACTCGAACAAAGATGAACAATTAATACCTCGTCTGAGTCTTCTCGGCATTACCCGTTTCTTTAAAGAGAAACCATTTGAGCCTTGGAAATAGACATCAATGTTAACATAGATATCAAGTTTGCAGCGCGCTCCAGACCCTGTTCACCTTCCAAAGTTCCGTTTCAATGATGCCTTTTTTCCGGATTTGCCTATTGTCCCTGCGCCTTGATTTTGCAAATACGCACAAACACCGGACCTTTTAACGTTAAACGTAGCTACCCTTGTGCCGTGCGCTCTCGGTATACAAGCGAAAACAGTTGGATTATCATAATGACAGCCGACGTCTACGCTACTTTGAATATTGTGCGCAAAATACAAATATGGAAGAACTTGAAGCGTGAGAAGATTTGAAGCATTTATTGTACAAAGCTTCAAAAGCTGAAAAGGTTTATTCTATGCATGACCTGTGTTCTTCTAGTCGAACTTCGAAAGGTATGTCGTGTGTCTGCCGCCGGTGGATAGCCTTGATCAGTTCAAGGTTTTAGGTAGCTTGTGTCGAACTTTGGATTTTGCTGATTTCGCAAGTCAAGTTCTTCCGGCCGCTCCGAAAACATCTGCAGCTTCTCAGCTTCAATGGGCTCAAGTGCTTGTTAACTTACAAGTGTTGTTCGTTTGTTCATCATGATTGTCGTCTAGACAGTCTAGGCCATTTAGACAATCAGCACCACCGCTAATGGACTCGGGTCCCCCGGGTATCCTGGCTGGCTGCTAACGTCTATAGAGTACGTAAACCGCAGTTGACATATAACAAATAATAATAATAAAAATATAGTACATGCTAGTCTGTTGTCACTAGTTTGCTAGTTTGTTTAGTATGTAGTATTTGTTCGTTAGTAGGATGTTACTAGTTCATTAGGGCCAAGCTATTACTAGTACTAGTCTGTTTGTTCGTTACTACTATTAGTTCGTTAGTAGGTTGTTTGTTTGTTTGTTTGCTGAAGATCACCATATGCGGTATGATATGAACTAATCCCATCGAGGGCAAGTTGTCATTTCGGCCGAACTTGGCTAGTAGTTGTAGCTTAGCGCGCTAGAGCCAACTACACCACACTGTACATGATAGTGTTATACTAAGTACAGCAGGCATCACTACATGGTAACGAACCAGCGCAGAGGCCAAGGCCTTCAAAGTTTAATACTGCACAGTGGACCGGCCGAGAGTTCTGAATGTTAGTAGAACGTAGTAGTAGCAGCAGTTTTTTTTTTCATTTCTTTTTTTGGTGACGAGCTTAGTTCAAAGTTTCTAAGCGCTTTGCGCATTCATGACACTTTTCTTTTTCAGAGTCCGACGCGAGGATACCTGCGTTCCCATTGCGGACTAGTGCGTTGTGGCTGGAACTGTGCTCGTACATGGAACCATACATGGAACCATGCATGGACATACATGGACATACATGGAAGAGAAACATTAATTGGATATCATGGAGGAGGAGCTAAACACCCATAGTTTTCATTTATTTCTGATTTTATTTTTGTCTAGTAGTACTCTTGTATTTATTTTTACCATCTCAAGACAAAATAAAAAAAGGGTCTGAGAGCTGCGCTTAGCGACATTCCACAAACTCGGCCGCACCGGATTATATAAAGAACGAGCAGCCCCTCGCTCCCTCGAGTCAGCCTTGTTCTTCGTCACTCTCTTCACCACACCACCTCAACCTAACGCACCTCTAGTCCAACCCCTATAAACACAATCGCCTCCTTGTTCTCAGGTTCAATCCTTTCCAATCCAAAACCGTTCACGCCCATCCGCAGCCCATCCACCACCTCCACCACTTCCACCACCAGCTCTGTGTCCGCACTCAACAATGCCGAAGTCAATGCCGAAGTCATCAGCTCAACGCCCACAATCCCCTCGCAGCTCAACGTCTCCCAAATCCTCTGCCTCTGCCCCGTCAGGTACAACGAAATGCACCAGACTCACCATCCCCGAACTCATCAAATCTCAAATCTCGGCCTACGTCCTCTCACACGCCGCCCAGGGCACTCCAGTCTCGGGCAAGGCCATCCAGGCATGGGCAAAACTCAAATTCGGGTACAGTTTTCCCCAGTCCACAATCTCGACACTGCTGTCGTCGAGGGGTATCACCATCAAGCGCAATGGCTGCAGAGGCAGGCCTCCCATTAGCAAAAACGCAAGATTACACCGCCAAAGGGCAAGCAGAACCACCACCGCCACCACCACCACTACTACCACCACCACTGCGAACAATATCAATAACAATGCCATTAGTGTCGCAGGACCCTCGATAGTTTTGAACACAGAGAGCCCATGCGAGTCGGCGCGAAGTTTGAGAACGGGCCTGCTACTATCAGACTTACAAAGGCTCGCAGACACAAGGCTGCGCAGCAGCTCGAGCGAGTACCCCCAGGTCGAGATTCTACTGCTTGAAGACGTCTACAACGCGCTGAGGCTTGGCTCCTTCAGGCTAACACTGGCCTACCTCTTCACCCAGACAATGCGCCACTTTCTCACGCTTCAGCAACAGCAGCAGACACTCGCCGCCGCAGACTCTGTGTACTCGCCGGGCTCGTCTGACGGTGACGCCGCAGACAACAGCTTCTTGTCTCCCCCACCCACACACTCCGCGACGTCGTCTCCTCTCAATCCAAACGCGACGACTTCCAAGTACGTCTCACAGTTCTTGAACCAAATGTACAGCAAGTACTACCTCACGAACGTGCTCGCGGAATATCTAGTCTGGCACCGTGCTTCGTATGAAGACGTGCTTCTCAAACTCAGCGAGAACTTTCCCGCCCTGAGATACGCGCCTGTGCCCTTTGCTGATATTGGCGCCGATCTATCGTTTATGGATCTTACTACAGGATCCACTCCGGACGTAGAGGCTCTGGGGATGACCACCACAACCACAGCAACGGCAATATCATCACCGCCATCTTCCTCAAACTTATACGATCCGTCTTTAAACACTTGCCATACCGAACAGCACCAATCGCTATACTCTTCCATGGTTCCTCCCAGCCAGCAGGACTCATCCTTCTCGTCACACCATCCACAACAACAAGACTACTTTCACATTCCAGTCTATTCCATCGACAAACACTACTATCACACGCCCCCTGCCATCTCCACCACCACGTCCTTGCCCATGGGCTCTGCCTCAGATCACGAATACGTCGGCGCCATCGAATGGGCGTCGCCTCTCCCCTACTGCCCAACTCCCCTCCCCCAGCACCGCCTACCCACGCCCCCCTTCTCTGGCGTGCTCATGAACGCTCAAGCCGAGAATATCCCTCAGTTGCTGCTACAGACCTCCGTCTACAACGGCCAATTAAACCTCAACTTCTAAACATATTCCCCATGTATTTTTTCATATCTCAACAGAAAAAGCAATACTTAGCCCACTTATGTAATCCACACCCACTCGGGCCCAGTCTGAGTTCAGACCACTGTGCAGGTCAACGGTACTCATGGTACTTGACGACTCTGGTGCTGATCATGCATTAGTTTCGCCCTCCTCGCTTAAATATGCCTCGCTCGCGTTGCTCTGATTACTGCCGTCACAGCTAGCACAGCTGTTTTCGGTTGAGTCCTTCCCACAGCTGCCATGTCCTTGCACCTCCTCCTCTCGGTGATTTGCAGATCTGCTAGCACTCGGTTCGGGCACGTCGCCTTTAGGCTCAACACGCGCCGTACATGTCTCCCCCACCAATGCCTCCTTGTTGTCGTACTTCATTGGGGACTGCTTACTGGCCAGCCACTTGTCGTTTCTGGCCTTCTGCGCAGATTCAATGTTTTCATATTTGATCTTGACAACTCCTTCTGACGCGCCAGGGGGCCCAAGTGACATCACGGCAAATCGCTCAATAAAGCCATGCTTCTTGTAGTAGCTAATCAGCTTGCCATTTTGAAGCTCAGTGAGATCCACATCTGTCACAATAGCTATTGTAGGATCTGTGTCCTCGTAATCCTTCGTAGCCACATCTAAAACAGGATTCAAATGTTAGTTCCCCTGTACGCTGTAACATAAAACAAAAAAACATTATTTGCATACCGAGCCCAGGAGGGGGTTTAGGCGCAGCATGTTCCGCTGAAACGTGAGCACAGCCCAGCCATTCCGCCAGATTCATGACATCCGTAGGCACAATCACCATTGCCGACTTATCAGCATGAATAAACCCAACCTTTGCGCTTAGGTCGCGAGCCACATGGTGTGAGCCCATTTCAACCAAGCCATATTGATGACCTAAGTCATCGGACAGGGGGTACAAGAAAGCGCCCACAACCATTCCATACACAGAAAAGCACTTGTGGAGGCTCAATGGCGTCCAATCCGTTGGAATGTTTTTCACCATGACTGTCGAAAAAGGCATGTTGGGGATATTGTCGTAATAGTGACGAGCTGGGACGATATAGGGAACATCAGGCTCATCCCACTTCTTACTGAAGTTTCTTCTGGGTTTGACGTCTCTAACAGGTTAGCGGGATCCGGCGCATCATGATCAACTAGCACTTACAATACTAGGTTGTTGAGCACAAAATTGTAAGGATGTGCCAACACTCGCTGCACAGATTCCACATACTGAAATCGAATGAAGCAATAATCTTGGGTATTCTTATCATCCTCATCCTTTTTCATCAACACAACTTTAACCGGACCTGTCATGTTAGTTCGGCTGTGCACCTCTGCCCACAATTTCGTACCAAACTGAGAAAAGAGTTTCATGAGCTCTTCCTGAGAAGTACCTGGTGTAATGTTGCCCACAAAGATGGTGTGCTTTGCTTCCACGTCTCGAGGTTCTTTGTTGGCAACAAGAGAAGAAAAGTTGCGAGGTGATTGATGCCATGCTGGAATAACATGAGCCTCTTCTCCGTTAGAGCTGCTACGCCGCCGGTGGGGCGCAATGTAGCTTGTAGAGCGCTGCTTGGTACTGGAACGTTAGAAGCCTACTGATGTACAGTTGAAGACTCACTGCTGAATCCCTCCCTCGGGCAGTTCGTTTTCTTTTATGTTCCTATTTTTGTTCTTTCCCATCGTATTTTCCGTTGGCTTTTTTTCGCGGGTGTTGTCGTTCTTGTTATATATGTCGTTGGTTGAGGAATATGAGGAAACTAGATTATGTTTCGAATTTATATTCTTCATGGGAGTGCAACAAGATGCTTGTCATGTTGGTACATCCGCAACTTCCAAGAAGTGATTTACAACATAATCAGTTTATCTTCAAATGTTATTCATTAATTAAAAAGGCATTATTATAGGGGTGCCTGTGGTAGGCAAGTAAGTCGCATCTATTAGTTCATTAGTAGATGATTTCTAAATTTAAGCGGAAGCTGAAGCCGCAATTTGTGTTCGCAACAAGGCTAATTGTTCTTTCAACTCCTTATTTTCTTCTCTCAACGTTTCTGCTTCGTGTCTGGAAGTGTTGTATTTTGATGTCAAATATTGACTTTCTGTACCATGCTTCTTGTGTTCAGCACGGAGACCTTTAAGCTCAAATTTACAGGCCTTGAGCTGCTCGCGGACAAGGTATAGTTCTGCCTCCACTTGTAAGTCAGATGCACCATTAAGTGATTGGCGAGAGCTACTTGCGTCGCTGCCACTTGGAGATATTGGGTGATGTGTGGAATTAGATTGAGGTGTGGACGAAAGAAGAGGTGAGTTAGGACGGGCAGACATGGCATACTTGAGTTGATCTTCAAAAAGTTGTCGTTCCGTGTGTTGCTCGCGCAGTGCTATGTTTAACTGTTGTTCAAGTGATTCAGCCATGCTGAGGAGATCAAAGTGATCTGTCTGGCATTCCTCAAACTCCTTAGACTTTTGTTCCAATTCTTGATTCTTTTCCTCCAGTTCACGTCGTGTTTCTTCAAGCATATTTTGTGTTTCTTTGCAAATACCTCGGGATTCCAATAGTGACACTTGAAGACTACTTATGGTCTTTTCATAATCTGCCAAAACAAGTTCAACGGCAGTATGAAACTCTTGTGATCGGTCAGCTCGAGTTTTGCACGTCTCTATACTGAATTCCGTGCCATCAGTCAATTCTTGTGAAAAATCAAAATCACTACTTCTTGGGCTGGATGTACTAAACGACTGATCCCTTGAAGATGAAGGTGAACCTGGCGAAGTTGGGAGCACTATTGTTTCTGATGAACCTCTATACGCTTTCAACTCTTTCTCAAGAGCCTTGATCTTTGCTAATAATTCTTTCATACTAATATCATCCAGGCTAACCTTTAACTGTTGCGCAAAATTCAGGGTAGCTAGTATTTCATGATCATTCCTGGAGTCCTTTGAAATACAAGCAATCAAGTGCGTAAACGCACGATTTCCCAGGGAATCCTGAAGGACCTGAGTCAATTTTGAATCGTTGAACGAAATGTCTGTAGGAGGCAGGTTGAGCTGTCCAAGAACAGTGCCCAACGCTTCCAAGTCAGAACTTTGTCGGTCGCTGTTCGCCAAGTCGACAAAATTAAATTTACTTGTTATAGTTGAAATCACCCCGGTATCTTTCTGCGTATAACGCCGCGTCAGTTTGATGGTGAAAATACTATGCGAACATCTCGAACGCTGCCGCGAAGCATTGCCCCTGTCCAGCAGTTGCAACACTTGAGTGCTACTTTCTGTAACGATCTCTTTAAGTCCTGCCACGGTCACATGTCCCTTAGCATCTTCCGTAATGTCAAAGCGAGGTTGTGGTGAGGCGAGGTTGAGAAGGTCATGGAGCTGATCGTTGACAATCTCAAAGTAACTCACAGTCACTGTCCACGGTTTTTGGACTGTTGAAGATGCACTTGTTGGTGGGTTAATTACTGTTGTAGACGGAGTTCCAACGAGAGATGAGTGTCTGATATGGCCGCGTCCCACTGGCCGCGCTACACGTGTATTCGTGCTGGAAACCCTTGGTATTTGCGACCCGATCTTCCGAGTGTTCGCCGTTGTTGCAGGTGGTAAACCGGGAGCCCCAAGACTTACTGTTCTCGACAACTTCCCTTGAGACGTCGAATAGGGCTGCAGCAAGTCATGGAAGATAGCACGAGCGGCTCTCTGAATAAGACCAGCGTCAGACGGGCTAAGCTCAGAGGTGCCCAGTGTGTAGGATTTTCCAGACCCCGTTGATCCGTAAACTAGTATGCTTACATTATGGCCACGAGTAAAGTGGCCAACTGAGGGTGCAAAGGTAGACCAGAGAGTTGCTTGGTTAGTGGTGTCTGAATGAACCGAATCAAGCTCAAACGTCTTTCGACTTCCCTTCGTGGTAAACAAGACGCAACTAGGCCCCTTGACCGTAACAGATGAGGTGGAAGAAGTTGACGGCTTGATACGAACATCTTGGGGATTATGTTAGTTATTCAGATGGATGAACAGGTTTCATATGAGGCTTACCCACTGATACAGATTTTATTGGTGCCAGGGGAGGGCTAGAAGAAGGTTGGAAAGAATCTGTAGTCGACGAAGGACGCTGATTAGATCGGGAAGTATGAGAGGCAGAACTGATGTGTCGGGACATGCTTGTAGCGGTAGAAGAGTTGGCGCTATCTTTACTCCGGCGAGCAGGGAAACTGCTGAGCATGGCAGTTCGTTGTGGGTTGAAATGAAATGGCGGGAATGAAATGAGAGAGATGTAGAAGGATACAAAGTCAGTGAGACAAAAAGAGAAAGACCCAAATGCCTTCTGACTGACTTTGGCGAGAGGCAAAGATAGATGGGAGTCGTGGAATGTTCAGGTGCTGGGAAATTTTTAGAGTTGTTTACTCTTTGGAATGTTGGAATATGCATTTTCATAAAAAGGTACGCATTTCTTACTGCCTCTGTTTCGTCTCAGCAGAGATCTGCACCGGCTATTAGGCTTAGCGAACGAGGCATCAGCAGAGAACAAAAATGCAAAAAAGAACATTAGAATATTAATTGAAAGATGAAAGATCAATGGTTCTAAACATCAAAGGAGATGGGCACTGAGAACTGACGAAAATAGCACTAGCTAGAGGCAACGTATACGAGTTTTGAACCAACATGTCATGCTAAGCATAAAATAATCACATTTTCAGCAATCACAGAGTTTTTGAGCGTCAAACGGTTGCTGGGTCCCAATTCTTCGAGCAGCCTGGAATGTAATGTAACACGCTGTTGGTATTCAAGATTATTGGCACTCAAGCCCTGAAGGTCTTCGAAGTAACAGTTTCATGTCTGTCCTTGACTGTCTGGTGGGTGTACCTGATTGGCAGGTTGGCAGGCATACGAGTGTTTCGCGTTCCACATCTGGGCGTAATATTTCCAGCCGAATTGCCCAATCTATCTGGTACATGCCATCGCTCACGAGGGATGGGGAGTTTGCCCCTTTAATTTCATATGTTTCAACAGCGGCAGATGATCAATAGCCTGCACATGTGCTAAGCTACAGACAGCCAGGGGTGCACGTTGTGGTCTCCACAGTGGAGCAAAATGCGGCCACCGCGATTGCCGGAGACAATAAGGGAGTCCCGAGATCAGAGTTTGATCAAACTCTGAGGCTTGGCGCTCGCCCTAAAACTGAAATCGAAACTGTTTCTTCTTACTTCACCCAAACCATCTAATACTGTTAAGAGGCTTACAATTAGCAGCTTGGTAACGCTGAGTGGGGGATTCCCACTAAGGTAAATTTAGTACGGGGGCTTTCAAAGAGACGGCATCTTGATGAGTAGAGCAAGGCTACAGATATCTTGCGAACTCTGCTAAGATGGGTATTTTAATATTGAACTCTACTGCACCAACGTACAGGATGTAGGCAGTCCATGGCAAGTACTAGCTAGGGATCTGAGTACCTCCCTCTACACAAGTAAATAAAGCACGTGTATCGATGCATTCCCAACGCACTAGACACTCTCATGGCACTCGAGTGCATTGATGTATGCTATGTACTCACTAATACAAACTACATTTCCACATATGCTTACAATACTTATGGCAGAAGTCTTCAACACGTACAATCTAAATCACATCATGATATATTCCAATACTATTAAGCGCGGACAAGGCAGAGAGACAGTCAAGACAGCTTGACTAACAAGATTAAAGATGTCTCGCTACACCCATTTTTGCCCTGAAAGTCCCACCAATACCGTTGTGATGTCTCAAATCTTGAAACTGTGGTCATAGTTTAAAGTGCCTTACTGGAGATGGACAGAATTATTGTTTTTTTGGTTTCTCGGATCATCTTTTTTGCCACTACACTTTGAATAGGCTTTCGAATATAATAAACCTAGCCATATATTTGTATAACTAAGTATCATAAAACCGGTAAGGAAGACAATTCGTCGATACAAGTCTAGTCTTCATTTGATCACATTCAGCATTAATCTTGTCTCGTCTTCTAATCACTTACCTCGATATTCAATCCCTTGGTTATCAACGCTTTAGCTGCTACCCAGCTTTGCTTCAAAATCACTAGGCATGATTCGTGGCTCAAGGCGTTATCAACTCCTAACTCCCACTGTTTCACGGCCTTTCTCATGCTATCGCTGGTGTCATACCTAGCTCTCAAAAACACAGCAAAAGCTATAATCTGATAAAACGGATCCGTATGAAAGATGAGAACACATGCAGAAAGGCGTACCATGAGCGCTAATTCTGCGTAAGCCGCGTATGTCATGAGCTTGCTGGTATATGCGTCCACAAACTTCGTGATCTCCTGGGTAAGCCCTGAATTGGAGCCTAGTCCAATGGCAGGCAATAGAAATTTCTCGAGATAGAGAAGAACGCTTATGAAAGAGTAGATACCATATGGAGGCAATGTACTGATTGAAGGAGACGAAAAGAACCAATTAACTGCAAGCAGAATGTACTGTATGTTCTCTTCGCTCTTCAAAAGATTTGAAATGGGCTTATTCTCGCTGGTATAAGTTTCATAGGCGGACGTTAATAAAACAACAATTTCGGCAATATAACTAACGCTATACCAGAAATTAGTAAATTCAGCTTTGCTTGAGGGTATGCCAGAGACATATTTTACCATCCCTACAAGACTGAAAAGGTTGCCTAAAAACTTATAAAGCTCAACAGTCTAATCGGTTAGCAATAAAATCCAACAAATTTCAAGTGAATCATACTTTGAAAAGACCGACAATAGCTCCAGCAGGCTCCACTGAGGACTTGGGAGCACTAGAAGTGGCATCGACTATTTGGGTCTTATTTCGAGTAGCTTTGGATCTTAACATTGTGATTTGGCTGAGCAGTAAGATGACGAAGAAAACAACTTTTAGAGAACAGACTGTGTATTTGTATTCCGTGGTTTCTCAAAAACCTTTCAATAATCAACACTATCAGGATATTGTCATCTGTCGGCAAGACCTCTAATCACAGATCCTACCTCAATTTAACAACGCTCCAAATGAACTTCACACAAATCTTTTGTATTAGTTTGAACCAAACTGCACCGGTAATACCATAATCAACAAAATAGCGCGGCTGATGTGACGATAGTTGTGCCGAACTAACAGGCAGCGCCATGTTCCGCCATTTATGGTCTGGTAACGTTTGGCACTGAGTATCTTCAGTATAACCTCAAGTAGAAGAAGGCACCGGTTGTGGTTGGGACTTCATATCGCTACATTACAATTTTAGCACAGAAGTTCTCACGATTAAAATGAGGCGTTTTTCTAGCACTACTAACGTAGATCGTAAATAAGAATATCTATTGATATCTTTAATGTGGTACTGCCCGCTGAGTGTAGATTTCACTGAGAGGCTTCTCATAGTATCATCGTATGTTTTACAAGAAGTATGGTTCGAATCACTAACAGTATACCTCAAATGAAAACTTTTCCCATCTGCGTGCACGCCGTACGCACCACACTCTTTTTTTCATCAGGGAGATGATCCTGAGGTCAACGTAAAGCGGAAGTCGATCAAAGAGTTTCTGAGTTTCCGCCTCCAGAGTGTGAATATTAGAGGTGCTGTCTGTTCACAATCAGACGTATCAAAAGCGAGCCATTTGATGAGCAAATATCGATGATTACATTTGAAAATCTCTCCTACTAATATCCACAGGCTTGCATTCTCACACAAGCTGTACTAGAGTGTTAAAACAAATTAAATCAATGTGTAGATTAGCCTCTTTGGCCACGAGCAAATTAACACTGATTCCAATTCCTGCTCAATGATTCCAAGAAACGATAAAGTGAGCAATATCTCCAAATATGAAACCTATTTAATCTATGAGTTGACTTCAATTTCTGTGTACCCAGTAACAAGAAGCACAGCATTTGCATTGCATTCAAATTTGTGGGGATCCTATTCACGCTTTTCAATTCGTTTCTTACCCTTCTCTTATTGAACAGATTTCGGCCCTCCTAGTACTGATCAGAATTTATGGTAAAACACTCATGTCTGCAATGATCCTACGGTTCTCAAAAGTTTCACTCCGATTTAGAGCACGCATGTGCCACTCCAACTTTCTAAGAAGCAATATTACTATTCATGTTGTTTTGGACAGCCATAACTCTCGGTTTCCTTCTCTCTAAGAGGAGATCAGCTATATTGTTTGGATTGGCATAGTCACGTGCCTTGCTCGATACAGTTACATGTACTGATCGATCGATGGATTGATAAATCCACCATGTGCTTTATTCATGAAATGCGTCTTTCCCTGAATTCATGCATTAGTTAAAACTTTTTTATTAGCTCTGATCCATTGTTAGCTGAGGTGGTGTTAGGAGAAAAAAAGTTTTTCCTGAACGTAGGAGGACCTTGCGTTTTCAGACATATGAGAGATATTTGAATGCCATAAGTCTCCAAGGAGGAAACCGATAGGACTACTCGTTTACTTCCATAAAACGGGCACTCAAGATGAGTAAGTTGTGGTATATCTAATAGTGGCCTGTGTATTTAACATTACATACTGAATAAATGAAAAGTAAATGAAACAATCGTATCACCCTTCTCGTCTCAATAGTAATGATTTGACTTGTAGAATCCTCTTTACTACGAGAAACACATTTGCTAAAGGTTGCTTCAAAACTTAAAATAAAATCCAGCCTTGAAATGTAAGATGTGATTATTCCCTTCAATTAGCTCTACTCAGTCAACCAACGTCCTTATCAATGTACTAGTACTAGAGTTTTGGCCTTTTCTATTCTATCTAATAATAGTGGTAATACCAGCATGCTTGGCTTTTAACAGACCTGTCTCATATCACGCGATGCCTCACGATACACACCACAAAACACATATCACGGACTACAGCTAGGATTACTCAGATTACGTGGAACACGCGGAATAATTTGACATTGTGGCCAACAATGACTCGATATTGTAACTCTAGATTACAAATAAGGAACCTAAAACTAGCACTAACCCGATGAAAGACTGGCAAAGAAAGTCTTTCTTGGAAAAATACTAACGTTATATAAAGAGGCTTTCTTTCTTTAATGATGTAGGATTTTACTTAAAAAATCTATTTACGAGATTGTAACCCCCTGTTCTTTGTCCAGGTGTAAACTGCTAAGGCCCGTTTTATAATACAAAGCTGGGGCATTTGCCTTAGGATCCTGACAAAGAATAACAGGAAGTCAGAAAGATCTTATAAGTAGGTCTGCCAAAGGGATAAATTGAGAGCAAAGCAAATGAGCAAAAGTAATAATGATACTAGTCTCAAGGGAGCTATTTGTACTATTTATATTTGAAGAATAGTTAAAATGGTAACGCAGATGTATTGAAAATATCAAAAGTGGGAATAGGTAAATATTGATTAATAGACCTAACTTTGCTCTTGAATCGGCTGTAACTCTAATAGGATGGTGATGATGTTGATGACGGCGATGGTGAATCTATTTATTGTCCCGTTTAAACGATACTGCGGGAGGTGCAATAACTACCATACATAAAGTAAAGCACGTATCAATTTTTGTCCGATACAGACAAGTTCTAGCTCAAAGAGGTTGTTGTTATTGGAATATTGAGATGATGTTGGTTCATTTCGGTTTTTTCCGAGTGTTTGAAAGAGCCCCAATAGCTGCCTCTGACGGTCCGAAAAGTAATTTCATAATCAACCTTTCACAATCATAAGAAATTAAAAAGTAGAATGACTGATCCAATACCTTTGAAGATATGCTCTATATTTTTCATTTAATTGGACTTTACTAGAATTGCAATTGCACCTTTACTATGCCTAAATTCGCAGTAGAATCAATCAATCAATCAATATATTTTTGCCTGTTCAATCGGCTATAACGCTAAATAAAAAACAATATTAAACTTTCCCGACCACAGGAAAACAAAATGAAATAAAATTCCAGATTCAACACCTACAAAACCGTGTTCATTCGCAGTAGAAAAACTTTTGGGTCAAGTGGCATAAAGGTAGCTTGTTTAGTATGGATAATATTTAACTTTTTCTTTTTCAAAAAGTTGGACGGTTAGTGTAGTGGTTATCATCTTCGCCTTCCAAGCGAAGGACAGGGGTTCGATTCTCCTACCGTTCATATTTTTAATTTTCGAATAGCGACGTCAAAGGGTCCCCATTAATAAAGGTACCATTTCTTTTCACTTGGTATAAAAGGGTCACGGACTATAAGCAATTGAAATTTTTTTTTTTCTGTGCATTTGCGAACAATAATCACAACTGCATTTACTTAGAGCATTCATTACACACAGTTACCCTTTATACTTCTTCTAAGTTTGATATGGAATTATTCATGGGATAGAATTTCTCAAGATCTTCAGAATTTCCAGCAGCTAGTTGGCATGAAAAATTCAAAAAATTCAAACAATTTTACGTTCTTTTTTCTTCATCGCTGAATCCCCGTTTTCGAAATGGACTTCGCTCTCCGATGATAACGAAATCACTTCTGGTCCTCAATTACCTTACAACCTCTATTACTGCCTCTATATCCTAAGCTTCAGGTTCTATTCTTGCTCTCCTCTTGTATTTTTGAATGATGGTGGACTCGCTGCCCCGTTACGTACAATTTTCACGCTGCCTCTCTCGGTGTGCACCCCACTTCCTGTCTGGGCAAATAATTCCACCTCCTGTCCCAACTTCAACCACCCTTGATTTGTGAGCAACAGTTGTCATACAAAATCGTCAACTAGATCAACTAGATTTGCATTCACTTGATCCGGGCATCGTTTTGCAGCACAAGTACTGTAATCTTGGTTCATCAATAATCCACCATAAAAAAGAGCCATTTCCACATTTTTTTCTGCCTCAACTAATTTCCATCCTAACTTACTCAGTGCAACGCCATCGCTTTATTCTATAATGGCCCCATCACTCCCCATTTTTGCAGTAGGCGTCCTCACGGTCTCATCCATTGCAATAGCATATTTCTATATTACGAATCGCACAGCGAAATCCATTCTTCACCCCTCCGAGTTTGCGGAATTTCCTCTCATTCAAAAAACTGTCCTTTCGCCCAACTCCGCAGTATACAGATTCGGCCTTCCTCGTCCTACGGACACTCTCGGCCTCCCCATCGGGCAGCATGTTTCTCTCATGGCTGAAATAAATGGTAAGGAAGTCATTAGATCTTATACTCCCACCACGTGTGATGAGATTCACAGGGGCTACTTCGATCTCCTCATCAAGTCCTATCCTACAGGCAATATCAGCAAGCATGTGGCAGGACTTACCATTGGCAGCAGCATCAAGGTTAGAGGACCCAAGGGTGCATTCAAATATGAACCTGGAATGGTGAAGGCATTCAACATGGTAGCTGGTGGCACAGGCATCACTCCCATGTACCAGATCATGACTGCCATTGCCCGCAACCCAGCTGACACCACCAAAGTCAATCTCATCTACGCGAATGTGAATGAGCAGGACATTTTGCTTAGAGATGAAATTGATCAGTTAGTGAAGCAGTGCCCTCACATTAGCGTTCACTATGTGCTAAATAACCCACCAGAGGGATGGACAGGGAGCGTGGGTTTTGTGACGCCGGACGTCATCAAAGCCCACACTACTGCTGTATCCGATGATGTCAAGCTCTTACTTTGTGGCCCTCCTCCCATGGTCAGTGCCATCAAAAAGGCAGCTGTCGACATGGGCTACACGAAGGCACGTCCAGTATCAAAGCTGGAAGACCAGATCTTTGCCTTCTAACTGAGCAGATAGTCTTCACATGTTAGTATATTTATAAGCTTTATAACTATTCTCTTATTTATATACAAGTTTATTGGTGGCTCAAATCCTGCAAATTCAGCAAGGAAGGCGTTTTGGGTCGGCACAGCAGCCTTTGGTGCAAAACGTTCAATGCCTTAAGTGAATCCTTTTGTTCAATTACGGCACTGATGTTGATCTCACTGGCACCTTGCGAGATCATTTCAATGTTAATACCAGCCTCAGCGAGCGTAGAGAACATTTCTCCGGCAGTACCTATTGATTGCTTCATCTGCGTGCCTACCAGCGATACAATACAAAGCTTGCGCGTCACATCCACAGAGCCATACTTGCGCAGCTCTGCAAGGGCATCTCTAAAATTAACTTCAGAGATGCTGGAGTGCAGTGCCATAGATACGCGAACCTCTGAGGTAGAAATGAGATCCACAACGAGCTTCCATTTATCCAATATGGAAAAGACATGAGCCAAGAACCCATGGGACAGATCTCTCCGATTTGAATGGACATTAAGCACGATGATAGAGTTCTTTGTAGTGACTGCTGTAGGGCCTTTGCTCTTTTTTTGGAAGAATGAGGATGATATTCTCTCGATGGAAGTGGGAGGATGCGGGGGAGTAGCTGACCCCGGGAATGCCATGTTGTCTGGATATACAATAGTTCCACTGCCCTTTGGGTTCATGACGTTTTTAATGCGGATGGGGATATGCGCATTGATCACCTGTGCCATAGTGAATGGGTGGATCACCTCGGAACCATAATACGTGAGCTCTGCAGCTTCCTCAGGGGTGATAATAGGGAGCAAACGCGCGGTGGGGACCTTTCGTGGATCTGCAGTAAAGATGCCATCGACCTCTTTCCAGATCTGAAGTTCTTTGGCCTTCACTGCAACAGCGACAAGAGCAGCGCACAGGTCAGTGTATCCGCGTCCAACATTTTGGAGTAGTCCGCCAGGGACAGCACCAAAAAAGCCAGTGATTACGGGGACATATCCAGCGCAGGCCTGAATCTCATTATAAATCTGATCCACCAAGTACTTGTAAAAGTCCTTGTCAAGTCCGTTGCTCGTAGCGGGAAGTGTGTAAGACGTAGGGATGATGTGTGAAAGATCCACATACTTGGCTGGCAAACCGTTGTCGGAAATGACAGCCGCCATATATTGACATGCTAATTTTTCACCCGCTGCTACAATGGAATCAAGGGTTCTTTGAGAAACCTCTTCGATGACTCTTGCTGCACTTATAATAGCGGCGACCGAATTGCACTCACGATTGATGTCTGACTCCAACTTCTTGAGCAAGTCCGGCGATTTCACGTTCTCACGAGCTGCTTTCAGATGGCTTTCACGGATTGCCTCTAGTGAGTCGGAGAAGTCTAAGCCTGTGAGCGCTTTATCCGCAGCATCTAGTAGTCTCGTAGTGGTGCCTTCGGCCTTTGTATCAGTTGATCTTGCCGAGCATACGACTGCTACTCGAAAGTCCTGAGAATAAGACTTGACGACGTCGTTAGCGATCTCGAGAGGAAACTTGCCAACGGATGTACCGCCAAACTTCTGGACAACCCATGGATTTTCGCTAGGAGTGTTCATTGTAGTATGAAGTGCTTTAAGGTGATGGCTCCTGAAAGTAGTAGGGGCGAGTGGTTAGCCTTTTAAGAAAGAATGCCAAAAGACCGAGTATTTCAGTGGACCGACCCAAATCATGACTCTTCCCTCCCGCATGTCGAAGATGGGGCTACCAGGTATGATTAATAAAGATGATGACAGATGATTACTGTAATCTTACGTATTCATTGTGATTACCCAATATTTGCCTAATCAATAACAACTTTATCACTGTGAGGCTTCAAATTCGAGTAACCCTCGTCCAAATATTCTCCTTTTTTTTTACTTTCTTACTCACTCTGCTGCCGCCATCCCACAACATCACCACCACCGCTTGGACTCTTTTGTTCCGTCCTCTCCTTTAATAACCCTGACGTCATCTACATACACACTCCCTTCTCTATAATACTTTACCTTCTCATCAACTTCCTGCCCCAGCTTTCTCTGCAATTGCCCATCATTCCGCTATGAGTACTGGTAAGTCCTCTTTGGCTCTATCCGCCGGCCCCTCCGCTGACTCCGCAGGCCCAAAATCGGCCACTGCAGCCCCAGCAACACCGACCACAAGGCCCAAGAGATCTCTGTCCAACTCTTTTCTTAAAATCTTTGGCTGTCTTTCCACCAAACCCAACGCCAAACTCACAGGCTCTGGTAATAATGCTGCTCGACCAGATACCCAAGGCATGTCTGCCGGTGTGCGTGCCCAGATGGCCGCCCAGACTGTAGGAACTCATAAAAAACAAGCGTCAACGTCTACTCAGACATCCACCCCTGTGATTGCGCAGAAAGAGAAAGGCGCGCTCGCGAAGCTGGACTCAACCCAGCCGCCATCTAAGCAGAAGGAAGTGTCTACAGTGACACTATCGCCAGCACCACCATCCGATGTACCTAGCACTATCCCCGACAAAGTTTCTCATGAGTATCATACACTCCCGATCGACGCTACTGTCCCTAGGACTGAGGATTTTGATGCAGCTCCTCTCGCGCAAAGCAACCCTTCTGAACCTCTGACCCTTCCAATTGATAATGATAACGACAGTAATGATGAAGACGACAAAAATAGCAGCAGTATAGAAGATGGTGAGCATATCGATGCTCCCAGTGAATCTCAGCAGATAGCGATGCAGGAAGCTGAGCAGCACGACTACGAGAACCCTGTTGCGTTAGCCCCACCAGACGACCCAATGCAGGATATGTATGACGAGCAGGGATTCCCTCTCTCATCACTAAGCCCCTCTTCAGGTTTGCTCGCCCCTATTAGCAAAGACCTGGAGGGCCGAAAGTGCCTTATTCTGGATCTCGACGAAACTCTGGTACACAGCTCATTTCGTTACATCCGACGAGCAGATTTTGTGATCCCCGTCAAGATTGACTCTCAGTTCCACAATGTGTATGTGATTAAACGTCCAGGCGTAGACGAGTTTATGAGACGGGTTGGAGAATTATACGAAGTGGTAGTCTTTACCGCATCTGTCAGCAAGTACGGCGATCCGCTTCTGGACCAACTGGATGTCCACAATGTGGTGCATCACCGGTTGTTTCGGGAGTCATGCTACAACCACCACGGCAACTTTGTCAAAAACCTTGCAGTCCTGGGTCGCCCGTTACAAGACGTCATTATAATTGACAATTCGCCAACTTCATACATATTCCACCCACAGCACGCTATTCCCGTCTCGTCATGGTTTTCAGATGCGCACGATAATGAGCTCCTGGACATGATCCCCTTCCTAGAAGACCTTGCTACTAATAAAGTGCCTGATGTCAGCATGGTTCTCGACGTGAACCTTGGCTAATTTTCAGCACTTGCCCCATACGGCAAACGGTTTTTCTGGTGCGTTTTTCATCATTTTATTATCATGTTTATTTTTGACTTCTGTTTGTATTTTGTTTGCATTTCTCTTCTAATTCTGACGGCTCTAGGGCGCAGTAGATATCGCTGCCCTGGATTAGTCTCTCTTGTTTTAATAGTATAGTATTTAGGGCCTGGTTCTAATCGCCAATCTAACCTGACTTACATTTCGTCTCAACTCCATTATTGTCCCCTTGTATCGCTCTTGCATACATACAAAATTTTCTGCACCAAAAATGCCATGAAGGCCGTACAAAGTATGGAATATTTCGATGATATTGCTTATGATAATCATCTTTACACAAATTTTGTTTTTTGTTGTGTTTCGCATTGGGTATTAAGCGGAATCCCCAGAATCCCCAGAAAAGGGAGCGTAACAATGAGCCAAGACGTCGCATTAAGTAGTAGAATCACAAGTTTAGGTTGATTGGATTAAGTGAATTGTGTCCGCCGTTCAGAAACACATAATCTGTTATTCTATGTAATTGGATTGGACATCACTTCGGTCGGAACAACGTGACTTGATGAGAGCCGCCGGGCAGTATTATTCAACAGCCTAATTGGATGAGGCTTGGTATTAAGATCGAATATAGGAGCCTTCTTTTATAAAAGACCATAGAACAGGTTCTTTATTATGGCTACGCCTAGGCTAATGAGTGATTAGCCTCTTGCATGCTGCGTTAGGCCATGATTCGGTTAAACCTTAGCCTGTTCCGTACCTGAGATCCCCGGACGGGGTCCCACGCCCAGCCCTGGGTCAAGACGATTTGTGATTGTGAATGAGCGGTGAAATTGTGGGAACTAGTCGAAGGTGTTCTTTGATCTTTGAACGTAACGTACGTATATGCAAGAGCCATACGAGAGGGCGATAATAGACCTTGAACAAAATGTAGCAGGCAGATCAAATTGGTGATTAAAATCAGGCCCTTAGTGTTTATACTGTAGCATTCGATTCCAAGATCAAAGATAATACGCTAGACGCCAGAAAGTTTGGGTCCGCAAGAGATGGAATGAATTTTAATTACATATATACAAGAATCCAACTCAATAAAACAAACCCTTCAAAATGCTGCTACTACTCCTCTCTCTCTCCCGTAGCGCCTATGCCAACAAATCCCTTTAAGCCTTACCAACCACACTATACCCGCTTGAGCTCTTTCTGCTTGCCAGCTCCAACTCTCTCGTTTCGAGGCTTTCGACAACGTTGACGCGCACAAGCTCCTTGATTTTGACAACTTGACCTGCGATCTGCGGGCTCACCTTCTTGTACACAACAGATCCGCGCTTAGCAAGACCCAGAGCTTTGCATGTGTCGCGGAGGGTCTGGGGGAGACCAATGTAAGAGCGGTAAAGGTGAATGCGATAGTACATTGTTGTGTTTGTGTGTTGTTTGTGTGGGTGTAAGGTGATAGATCTTGATGAGCACCTAAGACGTCTGTATAATGTAAAATTTGACCTAGAGCGTATGGGTCGTTGTTTGGTGTCCTGCGAGGTTATAATAGAATATGCGGCGAAATATGTGGGCCGTGTTGCGCGAGGACAGGAATGCTGATTCGGTGGTGATTGACGATGCTGATGGACCAGTCAAAGTTGATGGAGGTGTGAAAAAATAAAAATTGGTACCATTACCCGGTCATTATCACGTGATCTAGAGAGCCATTGAGCTGGAAAGTTCAAGATTGACAAGAAGGAAAGGTAGTTGAAGATAAAGGTATTGAGTAGGATCAGTAGAACATATTCAGTTATTTTTCTTTTCTTTAAATACTCTCGTATATTGAAGGGTTTTGTTTTTTGTATAGTTAAAGTCAAAATTTGCAAGTTTAATACACAGATTCACCCGAGTTGAGAGGTTTGCGATCAACACCCTCAAACAGGCCAGAAATAGTTATAACAAGTATTTAAACGCCTGTGTTTTTCTCCAATTCAATTCCTGATTGTTGGTGCTATATGTCTTTTACCCCTACATTATATCTGTTCTGTACACTTTTGTATTCAGCGGTTAGACAATGTGATGGTTCAAGCCCATAAATTTTCTTGCAGGGAATTACGCACGGCTGGAACAATTTTCACCTCTTCCATAATCTCCAACTTGCGAACTCGACTTCTTCTAGTCCAGTCTCGCAACTCTACCAGTCTACTAGCATGGCAACTTCTTTAACCGGCCCTTCGACCGCTTCTTTAAAATCGACGGAGGTTCAAGAACTGGCCACCGTTGTCCAGCACAACCTTACACATCACCACCTCTGGACCTCGCTCAACCTCGAAAGCATCCCTCTGCCATCCTCTGGCACCTACACCCTCTGCACCGGCGTTCCACCTGATCAGCTCCATCCCGATGATGAAATATCAGACCCAACAAGTCTCCCCCGTGAATGGGTGTTACCCGTTAACACAGCACAAAAGTGGTCGATCCGAGAATGGGCGGAAATCTTCGCTGGGATAGAGAAGAAACAAGCAGGTGTCAAACGAATTCTGATGGCGTGCGTGACGGTTGATGGAACCGTTGTCTATTACTTTGTGAATAAAGGTATTACGAAACCGAGAAAGAATTAAGAAGAGATGGAGGGTAGGAGGGGCGAAAAAAATCTGCTATCTTGGCTATAGCTTCTAGAAAGCGAAATCCTATTGCATTCTCGTCGTATTACAGAGGAGTCGAGTCAAAATTCACTGGAGCATTCCCTCTCAGATTACACGAAACAATTCCATGAAAACGACTCTGACACCTGAATACACCCTCAATAGTACAGCCCAGGGCAAAGTGTTCAACTACTCAAAGTTTCTATCCTTATTTTTATTGTATTTCAGCTAATCTTTTAATATCAAATCAGACTTTTAGATCATGGGCTTTATTTATCTAGAAATACATTATTATAATTATTACTATTGCTTTTCGTAACTTCAAACTCTATACCGTCTCCTCACTAGGCAGTAACCCTCAATCAGAACTGGCCCAGGCGTCTTGGTCTTTCTAGCCTCTAGCCATTGCTCTGCCTTATGCAGCAATATCACATACTTGTATGCAGGAGAGCCAACCCTCTTGCCTTTGCCAGACCCATGGCTCGACACCTCTTTCCTCTGGAGGGCACCCATGGTCTGCAGTGCCTGTACAACGTCAGGTTGCCAAAAGTTAGTCGCCGAAGAAATGTCTTCGATTGAGAGACTGAGGCTAGAGTTTCCAGCCTCTAAGGCTTCTTTCTGGCGGTCAACAATGAGTTGAGCCACAACAGAACACCAGTAAGATAGATAGGTAGCAAGACCGTGTTCAGAAAGCGGCCGCTCCGGCGTGCCGATTAGGTGCGACTTTTTGGAGAGGTAGTAGGAGTAAGATATCAGCAGCTTACCTAGGCCTCGTTGCTGGAATGGAGGAAAGACTGTGATGCAAGCTAGGTTATAATTATCCCATGATACTTTTTCCTTTGAGAAAAACCCAATTACACGCTGGGCGCTCAGGGCACTCTCACCCTCAATCGTGGATATCAGATCCACCTCGTTCGAAGTATTTACAGTCTTTTCGGTTTTAGGTGGCTTGTTCTTGGCCAACGGGTCTAGCACTCGGATGTTGGCGACCGAGATGGTCAATAAATAATAGTCAAAGTTCTCTACCGAGAAGAAGATGCTCTTGCTATCCAAAAACAGCTTTGCAAACAGAGATAGACACTGGGCGTATAGTTGATGTCGTGCTCCGTCTACCTTGCGTATCTGATAGTATGGACTGTTGTAGACAACGCGTCCTGGTAACTCGCTTCTGTACTCACATTTCGGCTGTTTTAAATTAGTTGACTTTCGTACCAACAAGCGCCTTACAACCTACCATATGAATCGCCATATCTTTGGCCTCTGTCGAGTATTTCATACATGTATCGCACACAAATAATGTGTCAATCGTCGACTCGCCTTTTTCAAAGTGCACCGACTTACTCTCCGTCGGGTGTCGTGGCTTCGCGGCGACTCCGTCACGCTTGTAGTCCTCAAAGTACATGGGTGATCTAAACCATGGCTTGAACTTCATGTTACAGTAGACCACATTCAGGATATTGCGGACCGTGTTTTGAGCCTTTGCCAATGTTTCTTCTTCCTCAGCGCGTGAGGGTCGCGTGCCGCTCATATCGAATCCATCGATTTCAAGGTCTTCGTACTTGCGTTTGGCTTTAGGTCCTCGTGTGTACACTGGCTCTTTACTTCCTTGTGATGGTACGGGCTGCGTGTCTGCTATCGACATGGAATGCGCGTTCTTTGTGAGCTGAAAAGAAAAAAAAATTAAATGAACGTGAGTGCCAAACTTCGCTTTGACCGACGCGACAAATGGCGATTTGAGCGACTTGTTATATATATCCTATGATAATGTGCTGATACCTGAGAATGATCCTCGATGTGATTCCCCTTCGTTGGTCTTCCCTTGTGGTTCTCAGATGGTAAAAGGCGCCAGTGGTGAGTCGGGCTTCCGCAGGGCAACAACTTCCATCGAGTGAAGAGAATGCCAGCCGTGCCACTTATAGTGGGTTGGGGTATGGCTCTCTTAAATTAATGCTCTTTAAGTAGACCAAGTAAATGAACATGAGAAAAATAGCCATGGGAAAGACATCTGCAATGGAGAGCAAGAAGGATAGCTTGTATCTCAGGATCGTAGTTATTTGTCGTTGTATCTGAGAGATGTTTCACTTGAACCACTAACAAATTTCAGTAACATCGCAGGTATTGCTTCCCACATACAACAACATCAATTTCCACAATCTTCATCAGTAGCCCTACTACATACTCTACTACCCTTACACGTGTAGCTGTGATTTTACATCAACTGTGGGTATAATCTTTGGTAATGAGTTGGTAAACTATGGACTCAATGAATACATTCCAGCAAACATCCACTGTTACAGGGTGTAATGTCTCAGTATGACAAAATAGATTAAACTAGGCTAGTTAGATAGGTTATGGAAGGTTAAGCTAGATAGAGCTAGGCTTACCGATATGTTTGGCAGTTGGGCTAATCATGAGAGAACAGGAGGCGGAGGGCCTCAGGGAGCGAGGCCCTACAGAACCAGAAGGTCCTGAGAGGATGGATATTTATACACGCCTA
>JAJMAG010000057.1:0-15366 GCA_030564905.1 Geotrichum fermentans | reverse complement strand
GGGTATTGCTCCAATGCGACTTACATCCTCTTTAGAATAGCGGGCTTCAAGCCCTTGCACAAACCTTTTCCGTCACAATAGCTCAGTTTCTATTTTTCCTACACAACCTCCTTTCATGCCATGACTTTATGGTGCAGCGATGTGTTTCGGCCACTAACGATTCACACTGGCTCCTGGGTGTATTTCAGCCTCCAGAAGCAAGACTCGGCAGAATACTTGAAAGCTATAAATGCTTAGCTAGTTTCCTGATCTCAGGCATTTGTTTAGCATCACTCATCTTAGCTTTATACAAAGTCCCTTCTACACTCAATCTCGTCTTTGGCAACACCCTTCACTATCTGAAAAAACTAAAAATGGCTCTCAAGCGAATTCAGAAGGAACTTCTTGAAATCCAGAATGACCCCCCTTCCTCTTGCTCGGCTGGTCCTCTTGGAGACAACTTTTTCAACTGGCAAGCTACTATCTTGGGCCCCTCTGAGAGCCCCTACGATGGAGGTGTCTACAACCTGTCAATCAAGTTCCCCAAGGATTACCCTTTCTCTCCTCCTAAGGTTGTCTTCCAGACCAAGATTTATCACCCCAATATCAACAGCAAGGGGTCCATCTGCCTTGACATCCTCAAGAAGGAATGGTCACCGGTTTTGACTATTTCTAAAGTTCTCTTATCCATCAACTCGTTGTTGTGTGACCCCAATCCCGACGACCCCCTGGACGGAGATGCTGCGAAGCTTTACAAGAGTAACAGAATCGCCTTCGAGAACAAAGCCAGGGAATACACTGAGAAGCATGCCATGTAAAGATGGAATGTTTGGACAAGCTACAGTCAACCTGATTAAGGCTTCCATACCTAGCTATACATAATTGAGTTTGAAATATATCCAGTGGAACTATGATCCTTTAAAAAATAATCATTCAGAAGGCGAAATGGTGATTGGTTTACGTGAAATATAGCTACTATAAAACGCAGCAATCGAGTAAATCTGCATCACCTTTTGCCTCACTTCTTTAGTTGAAGTACCAACATTCACTCTTTAACTATGAGTGACCAATGCACCGTCTTCCAATCTCCTCTTTATTACTGGCTCATGTTAAATTCAAATATCGTCTTCTTTTTTTAAAAATACAATATACTAAAACAATTCTACAGATATGCAATGAGAAAAGCGCAATGCAAGGAGATAACAAGAACAGAATAATAACTGAAACACCTAGAAATGAATGTCGGCACCAAGAGCCATTGAAACAATCATAAAGATATTCAGAACCGACACAGTGCCAAAAATAGCGACCGCCAAAATGTTTGTGAGTTTGCTATTACTCATATCCTTGTATGATGGAGCTCTGTCCTCGTTGACGAGCAATGGTTCGGTTTCGTCTATACTGCTGTTTCCCACTGGCGACCCAGCGACAGTATCCGAAGTTTTGGCGTCGGGCCCTTCCAAAACTGTATCACTGTCTACCTTTTGATTAATAGGCACTCGCATGATGGACTTTTTGCATGTAAAGTAGATCAAGGGCGCACTAACAAAAGGAAGTAAGACCGATAAAACAACCTGAGAGAGGTTGATGACGTCTGCTAGACCCTTACGCCCGACAAATAGCGCGATGATGAAACACGGTGTAATGGCGATTCCTCGGGTGATAAGTCGGCGAACCCAGGGTTTAACAGACCAATGAATAAATCCTTCAGAAACCATTTGACCGGATAACGTGCAAACTATACCAGCACTCTGGCCGGAAAATAACAGTGCGAGAGCAAAGATAGTGCCAGCAGCAGGAGAAAGATACTTTTGGAGCATGTTATAAATTGAGAACAGGTCAGCGTCGACAGCAGAAGGCGTGCCATTTAGCGTAGCACCTGCGACAATAAGAATGGCGGAGTTGACGAAAATGGCAGCGGTGAATAGTGAAAGGACAAGCTCAACGATAGAATACGTCATGGCATAGTTAATTGCATGAATGGATGGTCTGTACTCTAGGTCATAGTCGTCAGTATCGGCATGCTTATCAGCGTAGTAACCGTGTTTCGTGTCAAATTCGCGAAGACGCGGCTGTACAAGGCCAGATCCAAGGTAAAGGGAGTGTGGCATAACTGTTGCTCCAAGAATTCCACAAGAGAGGTATAGACCCTGGGTCTCGAGCAACTCCGAGGATGGCAAAAAACCTTTCAAAATTTCATATTTGTTGACAGGGCCAATATGGGAGAGCTCAATTGCAAAACAGGCAACTACCAGCATCACTAGTACGGAAACCAGGTACTCGAAAAATCGAACCATTTTCATGCCACCATTAGGTCGATATGCAATCAAAACGATCAACACGTCCACAACAGTTAATGAGACTCCAAGCGCGAGCGGCACATTGAATAAAATGTTGAGTGAAATAGCGGCGCCAACAACTTCGGCCAAGTCTGTAGCTATAATGGCAATCTCGGCCAGAATGTAGATTACCAGGTTAAGCCACCGAGGCAGATGCTCGCGACAATTTTGGGCCAGATCTTTTCCTGTAACAGAGCCCAACTTCACGCAAAGTGTTTGAAGAAATACAGCAAAAAGGTTCGAAACGAGGACTGCAAATAATAATTTATATTGATAAAGTGCACCGGCCGAGACAGCTGTGGAGTAATTTCCAGGATCCATATAGGCCACTGACACCATCAAGCCTGGGCCTACAAATTTGGCGTACTTGATGAGTGATCTGAAAATCGTTCTAGCCAAATACCTGATTCGTTCCATAAGTGACAAGTATGCGTAGTTTTTGTGTGAATGAAAGCAGCTTGATGGCCTCCTCAATCGTAGCGCGCCATTATGGTCATGGTACTGTTTATCATGATCGGAGTACCTTCGCTGCGAAAAGAAGTCTTGTGGGGAGGAAATGTTTTGCGTGGGCGAAACTGGCGATTTCGGTACCGTGTCTTCTATTGTTTGTGTATCATGAGTGTTCATAATGAATCTTTGCGAAATATTTTGTTGGTAAATAGTGATGTCTTTCTTTGTAGGCAGGCGATCATCTAGATATTTATATTCAGTGCTTAATCAGATCCGATGGTTGTTTGTGCCGTGTTATTAATTTTCGGCCTTCCGTTGGTTTAGGCCTTTTCCATGCGTTACAAAAAATAATGTGCACCTTTGTGGTGCAATCCTATGAATTCCAAGCAGCCCACGCTGGATCAGAAATGCAGCGGGACCTGACTAGAGTTGAGCTATAGCCGTATATTCTACGTACGTCATGATGCGGACAATAGCATCGCTCACTATGCAGCCCGACATGGGTGTAGGCTCCTCCTAGCAGTTGGCAGGAAGAAAAAGACCCAAGCAAACGGCGTTTGCGAGAGCAAAAAAACATACACTTTTTTCCGTGCACTACGCGAAATTCAAATTTGCGCAGGGCGGTGACCCGAAATCAGTTGATTGATGAGATTACAGCTCAGCTCTTAATTGGCAGGACCACTGTGTTCCCCAGTGCAAATTCCAGGAATTCATTTAAAGATTTGGACGCGATATATACGCGCCACTCATCCTCGTGCTTGCAGTGCCGGGCTCAGCTTCACTAGTGTGAGGTAATGTGACTAGCAGAGACACACAAGTTGGCCCGAAGGAGAAGTTATCAGATCATCACAATATTAGCGGGCTGTTACGCGTGGGGTTAGGGCTATTCAAACTCTGATCAGCGCGTGTCGGCTTCTTTATGACCCGATGTTGATCAGGCCTTACGTTTGGTATTTGTACTGTAATTGACCCATGCGCCATCTATGGCACTTGGCACTAGTAGCTTTTGAAGTGCACGAGTTTCTAGTATTATGTAGTGTGTTGACAGTCAAGTCTCTTCCTTCAGTGTGAGTAATGCACACAGTAATATGCTGAGACGATGATGAAAAGACACTTGAGTCCTAAAAAAAGTACAAGTTTTCCCAGTTTAAAATTGGCAGCGAAACGAGCACTAAAGATCCGCCTTGATGGTGTTTCGTTATTATCATGGAATCTTAGCTAGCATGTGCCAGTAACGAACAATTTCATGCCAAATCAATTTTTTTATCATCCAAAGCCGTGGCAAAAATACTTAGGTACACTTAACCCCAAATTTGCAAGCAATGTCATCAAATATTCTACAGGTGTGTCTTGCATACCATTTCTTTCTTCTAAATGAAACGATAGTCTTGTTTTCGTTTAGAGAAAGACTCGCCAAGTTCTGTTAAAATATCTTAAACAAAGTTCTATGCCTTATAGCCTTTGAAATCTACTGGGACTTGTGCGATAAATACACGAATACTCTTCATAGAATTATTCCTTTCATCCTGCTTGTTAACTGTGCGGACTTTCCGCGCTCCATATGTGTTTCGCGTACGCCAAATATAGCGACTCTGTAACTTTTTTAAACAGACACGTAATTAAAAATGTTGAATTTTGAATCACAACAATAGTAAGGCCATTTACACTCAGACTTGTCTTAATCAAGACGTAAGTGCCAACTACCCGTGGTACCCTTGCGTCTAAGTAACAAAATTTCGGCTCCGATCTTTTTGAAAAAAAAAAATGCGAGTAAAATAAAGTAAGGACTCTGAAAGTTGCATTCATGTCAGGAAGGTAAACAAGACGGCCCGACCACTTTGATTATATCACTTCGTCAAAGTAAAATCAAGTTTCTTTGAAGGAGTACTTTAAGCAAGGTTGTATTTGCTATATCAAGAAAAAATTTTAAAATTCATTGAACAAAGAAAACCAGATATTGAAGAAAAGTTTGTGTTGGTTGTTCATTAATGGCATTGTCGTTCCACATTCAAGCATTTGCTATTAGCTATTATTCTTGTTATGTATCAACTAGGTTCTCATACTCCTTAGACGTTAGCAGCCAACTGAGATCCTGGCATTCAAATCAGTTCACGTTTCACATAGTATTGCCAGTCCTGATAATATTTAAGTGGGTTTGTTTTACTTGAGGGAGCATAGGCTGTGGATAGTGACGTACAGTCACATTTCCAGAAAACAGGCTCAAGGGCTTTTGATTCAACCTGAAGTCAAAACTTATAATATAACCGGGAATCAATTTCAAGTGGAAGTCGAGCCTACTTCGTAGCCACGAGATGCATGGCATTCAACGAAGACGCATGATAACGAGACCCTCGGTGCAGTCGGAACTGGCTTCCCTCTTGCTCAATCTACGTTCTATTACACGGTACTGCTGCAGTTCTCGCGAGTATGTAATGGGTCCCCTTCCGGGGTTTCATACGGCATGAAAGCTAGAACAACGCTCTGATCTCGTATATTGTCTTACACGCTGTAAAGTTAAACTCAGCGTAAGCTCTAGATTAGTGTAGATCTGTTAGTTTTGCCAAGTATTTGTAAAACGGCGAAACATTTGATTGCGTACACCGGGTGTCTGGAGTGGTTATCCCGCGGAGTTGTATAGCATGTATCCGGGAAATGTTAAACATGACGCCTCGTTTATCTCAAGACTTATCTTATGCATTTCCGTGTCAAACGGTTTAGCTAATGCATCTTCCCTGATGTGCCATGTTCAGAAGGCACGATGTTTGTGTTCAAGGGCTTCAATGCAATTTTTACAATTTTTTTCTTCACTAAATGCCATGTGCGCTCAAGATAATGCATCAGCCTTGGTTGGCAGATGTTGTTTATAATTTACAGACTTGAACTAAGAAAATATTTGAAATAGTTTGACCCAATGAGGTCTTTTTAGTAGTATTTGAATGTACACTGTATGCCGTTGGGCATGGATGAAACGGCTTATCCCTGCATTCTAAAGCCCAAGACTTTTCATGTTTTATACTACTTCAAGTGTGAATGTCGCAAACGTATGCAAAATATACTGCGCCCGCCAATCCGAGGCATAAATTAGACGATCCTCTCACTTATCCTATCGATCGCCGAGAGAGGTCAACAGCGTATGCACAGATTTACTGTCTGTTTAGCTGTTGACAGGTCACCCTTCATCACCATCTTCAATGTTCGTCCCTGAAATCTGTCGAAACTCAATTACAAAGTCAAATCCCGACAAAAAAAATTAATCATGAAAAGTTCCTTACAGTGGAAAAGTGAGCAAAGTCATTGCAAACATTTGGTTATATATTTGCACCTTTTTCAGTGGATGAGCAATGCACACGATTCAATTCAGATGTCGTTCTAATAGTAACTAGTAGAATAGAACCCTTTTTCAATGTATGTATATAGAACTGAGGCAAAGTGGTGTTCAAATTGATTATCCAGGAAGTATAAGGCCCTCGTGTTTGAGTGCTTATAAGCCTAGAATCATTGATGCAGGCGTAGTGTAAGGAGGTTTCACATTCACATTTTCGAAAGAGCCTTCAAATTTCGGACAACAAAAGGTTAAATTCAGCGTTCTGAATACAAATCATTAATTGGTGGCTCGTCAGTCAATGAAAGCACTAATTGCACATGTGTTTCAACGACGTTGACAGGCATTTTGAGTGTCTCGGTTGTACGGTAGTATTGGTTGATACTAGGTTCCTGCAACTTGCATGCATATCGAGGGCTGGGTATTTTATACTGCACAGAGAGTCGAATTAAGATCTTCATACAAATTACCAATCGTTGCAATATAACATGTAAAACTAAGACCTACCGTAATGAAAAATATTTATCATGATGAACTAATAATTATAGTAGTAATAAAACATTTGAAGGCCGGGAAAGAAAGCCACCTTTCTGTAAATTATCGCCAATCCTAGATAAAAGAAATAAGTAACTAGAGTAACATATATATAAGCAGGAGTCATCTCTTTTTTCACCCTGATCCTTCTTTAGGACAAATTTAACAATTCCTCTTACTTTCAATTCTCTCTGTCAGATCTTGTATCTGATATTTTTTTGTTTGTTTTTCCCATTTCTTTCTTATATTCTTATCAAATCGCAATGAAGTTTTCTGTTCGCACAGCTGGTCTGTGCTTATCCCTCTTGGCCTCAGTCGTCCACGCTCAACAGAAGGTAATCGAAAGTGAATTTGCAGTAGCTTGCTGGAATGCTGCCTCTACGTATGACTTTGGGTGCGAGGAATCCACAGTGTGTCTCTGCGAGAGCCAGCCGTTTATGGGAACCGCTCTTCAATGTATTCGATCTCACCTGGTCGACGGTGATGCCATCAATAAGGCTTACAAGTATGTTGCAGGTGAGTGCATGGAAGAGGCGTTTATTTCTTATACATTTACCGAGCTCGACACAATGTATTACAACTCGTCAAATTATCTTATTTCCGCCAATTCTTCCTCGGTTCAAAATAAGGAAGTGCTGAGCAATCCAGTCCAAGTTCCAACAAAGCTCTACGAAAAACTGTACTTGAGTTCACTTTTCAGAAGACAGCAGTACGACAGATCCACCAGATACGGTATTGGTTTGATTATCTTTTGGTTCGCCATAATGGGCCTTTCTGCTCTAAACCGGTTTATTCTGCGAAGTTACACTGAAATTGTTTTCAAGAACAGCCCATTTCTCAATTCTTTGCGGAAGCGTTTTGTGCTGCCTGCTACTTTCCACGAATCCCACGGCCGCCCACTTAAGATTTTCCGTGGTCTGTATGTATCGGCTCCTACAAGAGGACAGTCCTTGATTTTGCTGTGTTATTTCGGCCTTAACATTGTCTTCCTATTTGTGTCTTACGAATCTCCCATTAAGGGCATGTCACTAAATCTCACTGGAATGGGATGGTTGGCTTTATATTCAAACAGAGCTGGAAACCTCGCCTTCATTCAAATTCCGCTTATTGTTCTATTCGCGACTCGCAACAACCTTCTCATCAGCCTCACCGGTTGGTCTTACGATACTTTTCAGATTTATCACCGATGGGTTGCAAGAACAATGGTCACACACGCCTTGATCCACTCAATCCTTTACACTTATAGGACTGCTGTCAACCATGGTACTGCTGGCGCCTGGACAAGTGACTTTTGGAGAAACGCTAACGTGGCCACCATTTCAGGAATTCTTATGGTAGTTTTTGCCCTTAGTGCTTTCCGAAGCAGGTTCTACGAACTGTTTTATCTTACCCACAAGGCTCTTTACATCGCATTCATGGTCACCTTGTGTGGCCATTTGAGGCACAAGGCCTGGATGGGTTGGGTTTGGATCGCTGTCGGCATCCATGTTGCGGAGCGAGTAACTCGTATTTGGAAAACAATCTACTCCGGCTTTAGCAACCAAGCCTACGCTGAGCTGTTTGATGACAACACATTTAGACTTTCAGTCAAGTATTCCAAGCGATGGGACATGGCACCGGGACAATACTGCTACGTACGAATTCTTCACAAGAACATGTTCTGGCAGGCACATCCTTTCTCTGTTTACAAGAGCCCAGATGAAGGTGATAATGAGCTGCATTTTGCTGTTAAGGCCAAGGGTGGAGCTACTCGCAAGATTGCTAACTACCTCGCGGCACAACCCAGAAGATCAGCCAAGTTCTCTGTTATTATCGAGGGCCCCTACGGCGTGCACGCTCCCGTTGAAAAGTATGACACGGTATTGCTCATGGCGGGTGGTATTGGTGTTACCGCCACTTACTCGTATGCACTTGAAGCCAAACGCATGGCCAAGCGTGGCCAGCGTGTGGTTTTCATCTGGATCATCCAAAACATCACTCCACTTGAATGGTTTGGAGACGAGATTCTGTCGCTGGCTGGTACTGAAAATATCGAGTTGCAAATCTACATTACGAAGAAGTTCACCGGACAGACCTTTTCTGGCGCTGACGAAAGCGAGGCTGAAACGGTCCTAGAGATTGGTGCTGAATTCCAAGCCATGCATAACGACAATGAAAAGAATGTAACTCTTGCCAGTGAGCGCTCTGTGCGTGGCAGACCGTCTCTTCAAAAGATGCTCCCTGCGCAGCGCATTCAAGACCAGTTCGGCTATTACCTATTCGATAGACGTCCCGATGTCAATGAGGAAGTCACCAAACTCTTGAGGGAGTCTAACGGCAACGTTGCGATTGTGTCCTGCGGTCCTCCTTCATTCATTGATGGAATTAGACTTTCTATTGTCCATAACCTGGAGCAGACTGATGGCCGTGTAGATTACTTTGAGGAAGCATTTTCTTGGTGATCGCCCTACATGGGTCTATTGTACTGCTCATTATAGCATCGTTAGAATATTTATAGGGAATTTAAGCAAACTTTTTATTTATTTTTAGTTGTTTGTTTTCAAGCTTTAAAAGAGAAGGTTCTGCGACTAACAGCGAGACTCTAGATTTCGTGAGTAAATCAAGTTTGTCTTAGACGTCAATATTAAACTTTGAGCACTAAAACGTTTATGCGGAATATTTACGGGGTTCCGTATTCACTTCCCAAGAATATCATTGATTCCCGTTCTGCACACATGTGCAGGCCGTTTTTGCTCGATTTGCGCAACGGATACAGTTGAATCGCTAAATTTATAAAAAGTACTATTCGTCAATAATACTCCTAAATAACATTAGTCTACTCTAAGTGATTCAAAGCGACGGTAAACTGGGGCAATTGATGCTTGTGAAGTCTTCAGGGAAGCTGAGCGGCAGCAGCCGTGCCCTCACACTCCCGGGACAACAGACTGCGTGAAAGGTAATCACTGTAGATTAACTGTTGTACAGTACTGCGAACAAAATTGGTTTCGACGTCTCCTCTGACTTTGGAAGCTATCGTTATCAACAGCTCATCGAAGGAGTAACTGCCGCGTTATGTTGGATAGAGTGAACGACTCATCTCAAGTCACTGCAAGAACTTACATATTTCCAGTACTATCATAAGAGCACCGCAAGTAGAGTGCAATCTGTTCTATAGGGGAGGCAGCATTGTCCATTGTTATAGCAACTCAAATGATTGAGCAACTTGCACGTCGAAATTGCAAAATGGATCTTCTTCTTCTTCTTGTGAGGAGAAAAGGCTTCAAGACTTGTTAAAACTTATTTAGAATTGAAAAACACTGGTGAGTTCTCTTGACTTGAGTGGACACTTTAGTACAGGACTATTGTTGGATGACAGATCTCGTGTGTGTAGAACGCTGAGAGAGGGCCGGCGATGTCGAGAGTGAGTGCAGCAGAAGCCAGGTCTCCGAAGGTAGAACTAAGGAAATGCTGTGCTGTTAGGTGATGTGCTGTGCATCCGCATCTTGCTCTATCTCTTTCCTTTTCAATGTTTTTCAGATTGACACCACCCTAGGCGATCTCGCCGTCGCGTGCCCACATTGCAAACATTATATTACTGGTCTAGGCTTTCGGGTGTTCGTTTAGCTCGTTGGCCAAGTTCAGACTCAAGTCCAACCTATGTACTGTATCTCAAGGCCATTTCAAGCCCAGTCACCGTGCCAAGTTAGTTACTGGCTCCGATTGGTGTTTTGAGCTCCAAACCATCTGAAAGCTTACGTAGGCGGTAAGTGCTGATCAGAGGCCCGCTGCAACCATAAGTCCTGAACATGCGAGCTAATGCGGCAACTCCCAAGCTAGAGTACGTGACCGATTATTTTGAATCATGGGGAGAAAAAAAGGATTGACAGTGGAGGGTTATTAGTTGATTTGATAGTACGCACTATAAACTTGTACGTGAACATCTAGAATTATAAACAAAAAAATACAGCACATTACAAAACTGAACAGCGATGCAAACAAGTTCGGCAAGAAATCACAAACAGCATAAATAGGAGAGACCGTAGACGATCGGGATATAAAGTCATAACGAGGAAAGAATAGGATTTCAGGACAAGTCTCGTTCTTGAGTACTTGTAGTCACATTGTAAACCCTAGAGGCCAGTGGCAGCCCAGCCTGAATGAAGAACGTCCATAACATCAGAGAGCATCATTGGTTTTTTGACTCTCCGATTATTCATCACCAAATGTTTATAAACCATGACCCGTTCCGATTCGCTCATGTTTTTCACAATACTCTCCTGGGGCTCCTGGGTTTTCGCGCCTCGCGTCCATTCGCTTCGCCGCCGTTTCCATTCCTTGTAACCAGGGTTAATACGCTCTTCTTCCTCGTCCTCGCTGTCACTTTCAGCAAGGCTGGCGATGTCGTCATTGCTACCAACAGGTCTAAGAGCTCTAGTGTTCTGAAGTGGATTTTCTAATGCTCGAGCTGCATAAGATTCGGCAAAAATGGGGTCAAGACCATGAACAGTGTGTCCATATATGAATGCTAGACAGCCCGCAGGCTTGTCATTATTGTCATCGTGAAGAGTAAGGGGAGCCACAGTCGTCTGTGTAACAGCTGGGGTTGGCACAGCCGGTGGTGGATTTTTTCGGCTGTTGTTGCTATATCTTCTCTTGCGCTCTGCACGGCTCGGTATGTTGTATTGTTTCGTGTCGACGTTGGTAGCATATCTTTTGGGGGTATTAGGGGAAGTGCCTCTTTTAGGAACAGTGCTGCCCCGCGGCTGCTTGAATTTGGGATCTTCATCATCATCGTAGTCGTAATCGGACTCAAACAGATCTTCGGGCTTGATCTTCTTCTTCTTGCGCGATGGTTTGATGGCTGGCGTGCTATTCTTGCTACTGTTGCCAGAGGAACTCTTCAAGAAGTTGAGCGACAAGTTCTTTAGCGTCTGAGGAACTTTGCGCACCTGACTGAAAAAGGATCCCGACGAGGAAGATCCTTGGGACTGTTCTTGAACCGTCTGTGGTTTGCCCGAGTCAGACCGCACTGATATTGAAGGGGTGGCTGCCGCTGGGGAAGAAGCCTGATAGTCTGGGGAGTAGGAGGGGTCCGTTGATCTCTCATGTAAAAGGCGAAGACCGGGTCCCACAGACGGCGTAGGAGTGGCACCGGGTCTAAGGACGTCGGCGGCTGGCATTATTGTTGAAAGTCTGTTCGGATCGAAGGAGATTTAACGTTTGGGCCAAGTGAGAGCTGAGGAAGGTAAGGCTGATGACGCCAAGAGAGGCGAAGAAAAATTAATGCACAAACGAAGTAAAACCTCGACTAGTTAGATCCTGGCGACCATGCGCAACAGTGGATGGACAACGACGTTAACTGAGGGGTAGAAACAACAAAAAAAAATTTGTAGCGTTGGCGAGAGAAGCAGATCGATGATACTTGATGGCGGTCAAGAGCGCAAAGCTGCGTGTGGGTCAAATAAAATGTTCCTTGGGTCTCAGGTGGGGTAAGGAAAAGAAAGGCGGTTACTAGGTTGCAACCAGTTACTAGAGGACGTTCGAGCACTAGTCCTAGTCTTAAGAGCGAGCTTCTGCTGAGATCCAAGCACTCTCTGTACAGAAACAAGTGAAGCAGAAGAAGGGAAACAAAGCAGAAAAAAAGGATGAAAGCAAATAAAGAAAGAAGGGAAAGAAAAAGGAGAAGAGAAAAAAGGGCCGGCCAAACAAAAAAATTTAATATCAAAGCAAACACAAAGGTTAATATTATTCATGTCACCCGTCGTCATAAGCAGAAAGAGGCCCAAAATAAAACACTTTAGGCCCCAGAAAGAAACACTTCGTACGGCGATGGGACGTCTGCGGGGCCACCGGAGGCTGCGGAATACCATCACCGGATGCCAATATGGTCGCCGGGCTCTTTCGAGATACTATCGGTACCCATGCTAACACCACTATTCTTTTTTTTTTGGTCTCGAATTTTTACGCGTGCTCGAAGAAATCTGCAACTACTTCAACTCGCCACTCCAACAAGCCCCACAGCCACTGTCACAACTTCGCAATAGACAATCAAAGAGTTTTTGTATCTTGGTCATCATGTTACTTTTGTGAACAAAAAAAATATATAGACAATTATATGCTTATTTCACCAGCACTTCCTTTGCGGGTGCTGTGTCGTCGGTATTCACTTTAGCAGGCTCTGTCTCAATCGTCTTTGCCTGCTTAAGTTTAAACCGGAACGGTGGGTAATCGTGTGTCGTCCAGTATCGGTTCTCTTCCCACTCTTCGAGTCGTCGCTTTCGCAGAGATACTACCATTTCAGCCTCTCCGCGGGGAATGAACTGCACACTATGAATAGAAAAGCTCACGCCATCGTGGGGCGTGGTCCAAGTGCGTGAATAGAGTCCGTTGCGAAACGACCCTTGGTAAGTTTCCAATCGAGGGAGAATGAGCAGAGTGACTAAACAGTCACCGTCAATCTCGTTTTCACGCTTCAGGCGTAGAGCCTCCTCGTGCTTATCCTTTGCGGACTTCTGCGACTTTTGCGACTTTTGTGACTTCTGTGACTTTTGTGACCTCTGCGACTCCTGTGAGTCAGAAGATGACGGTTTGTTGGTTATCTCGGACTCCTTGTGCGTATCATTACTCTCGCTGTCTACGATCTTTTTCTCCGGTGCACTTTCTTTGGGGTCGTCATCTTTCTTATTCTCTGCAGGGTCTTGCGTAGTTGGTGCTTCTTCCTTTTTCTTATTCTTCCCCGCAGTCACTTCCTCAATGGCCTTCTCATCATAATTACTCTGTGGTGGTAAATAGCCTTTATGGTACAGTGCGGCAACCACGTCGCTGTCATCAGTATAAATATCCGTACCCCACACGCTGCGGCTCACCACTTTTTCATTATCATGTCGACTCAGAAACCGCCGAGAAATTCTTACATCAATGAGACAGTTTTCACGGCCCTCTAGACGGGGAAGCAGTGCGGCATCACGTGTACTTCCATAAGAATAGACAATGGTGCCAAGTCGTAGGCGTGGGAAATGCTTAATAGAGTCGAATACTTGATGGGAAGAGACAACAATCCCACCCTCTCCACTGGATTCAGCTGCATAACGGCCACTGCCTTCGCCAAACCCATCTACTTCGTACTCATTGTCATTGGCCCCATGATGGTGATGGTGGTGGTGATGATGGTGATGGTGGTGATGGCGATGACTATGATAATTGTGGCCAGTGGATTGTAGAACAGATGGGGCGGGTGACTGTTGCATCTTCACTGGAACTGATGCAGTTTCTGTCGTAGTAGGACTCTCCGTTGCAATCTGCCTTCGAGGGCCCTCTGGTGACTTTTCACGCTCATTATTCTCATACTGCAGTGACGGGAGTGAGTATTGTCGTGAAACAGTAGGCGCGGGCTGGGGAGCAGAGTTTGTGTACTGCCCAGGGTAGTATTTACGTTCGTCATGCTGTTGTTCGCTTGGCAGTTGTGTGGCACCAGCATTACTAGTGTTGAAGAAGGACGGTCGTGGAAGCTGTGGAGGTGGTGGAAGCTGCTGTTGGGCCGTAGGGGATGTGCTTATTCGCTGAAACACTGAAGGCAGCGGTGTTCCGCTATATCCAGTTGATTTTGGGGGAAGGGACTGTTGTTCGTATGATTGGGACAACGGGGCTGTTTCTTTTGGAGTCGACTGGGGTGGTGCGTTATTGTCTAGGGATGACGATGGTTTGATAGGGTCTTCATTGTTGGACGAGCCCAACATGGACGAAATTGACATGGACATGACTATTTTTTTTTACTTTAACACACACTAAAATCAATGTCGTCACTGATGATTTATGGAAGTGTTGCTGTTCAACAAGATTCCGAGATGATAAAGACTTCGTTGTGTACCTGTACGATGCTCGAGATAAAGTGTGACAGCCCAGCGCGTCTAAACCAGGGGTATCAAAGAGAAAAAAAAAATTGACCGAGGAAGAGACAATGTGCGATTAGACGTTGAGGGTGTCTCTAACACGAAAAAGATTAGAGTGCTCTGTGGGGCGCGTTCAGAGTCGAGAAAGATTAAGGAACGAGATTTTGGTGTTGGAATGGCGGAAGAATAAAGAATTTTGTATTTTCAAAAAACGTTGCGGAGTGGCGTGCAGCCTGCATTTCGTGTAATGGGTTAGGGTATATGCTGTTTTATTAAACGGACGGACAAATGAAACATTGAACAGTCGAAGACCTGCCAACCATTCCTTTGAAGAGACGCAGGACATTGTGGCATCAAATGGACTGAGGGATGGCTTTATAATTGCCCTGGAAGAGTCTCAGAATGGCCCCAGAATTAGTCCCAGAATGGCTTTATATCAGACTTAAAAACCATCTCGAGTAATTCGTGAGAAATACACCCTAAATATCGCTTCCATCAGATTTCGAACCTTCTCTTTCACGATATGCAACCGTGAGCTTTAGGTTCAGATAAAACTTTCAACTGGTTACTTAACAAAGAGCTAATCATTAATCTTACGCAATACAGAAGAGAAGGGAGCTTAGTCGACATCCAGGACGTTCAAAGTTTTCACCAATATGTGCAACATTTACATACTCGGGCCGACTTCGATCTAGACGCTCAAGCCTTTTTGTTTGCAAAGGTTAGACACCGTGTTGTCAGCGCAAGTGCATAATGAAACTCCGATGAAAAGGGGGCTCGCAATGTACACGTACACTAATGCTCTGCCTTCCTCGAGGTAAATGATGGCTAGAATGTTAATAGCCAACGCTCTAGTATCTGTGAAGCCAGGTGG
>JAJMAG010000056.1:0-94973 GCA_030564905.1 Geotrichum fermentans | reverse complement strand
ATCAAGCCGCACAAGTTGGGATACTAGATGGTACATGTATGTATTAGTACTGTTGGAACTGTCAAGAGCTCCATTATGATTATTACTCAAGCTACCTCTTCTCAAGGATCTTGCAGCAGCTGGTCTAGAAAGCGATGACAATATTTGTAATTTTATCTCCCAAGAGCGCTTTGAGCTCATTTTACAGAGTTTCGTCCTTTAAGGCGTGTGACAGTATTTAGAATGAATGTGGATTTCATACAGCCATGAAGCTTATACAGCTACTAGTATTCATAAAACAGTAAAACACATCAACCTAATTCTGCGAAGCTTACTTGCTCCTTCATTTGCAAATAAACCAAAACTGTCACGTGCACGGTAGTGTGCGCATTCTTGTGGGTAGTGGTCGCAACATCATTTATGATCATGAACACATCCATGACAGCACTTGAGCTCATTACTTGCAAGTTTCTCGGCCATGAACAACAACATAATCGTCGTCGCCATGACCTCGAGCATGTCGTTTATTTTATAATAAAAACCTCTCTGGATAGATACTTTCTTTACTTTCTACCACTTCCAATAATTAACAACTTCCAGTCATTGCACAGATCTCGCGATGGATAACAACGATGTAAGTAACAATGATGACAAAACTGCAAAACTAACCCTATAGATCCCGAGAGATGACATCATGCGCATAGCGCGAGTGTTAAACCCCCAATCCCAGTCCCCGAACCCAACCGGTTCGCAGACAGTTGATGTTCCACCCACTTCGACTACGCAAATTCAAAATATTCTAAGTCAAGTCCAACAGTTGCGTGATGAACAACAACGTAGCATGGAGACGATTATACGTGACATTCAACATTTGCTAGAACTTGACGTTGTGCCTGAAGGGCGCCAGGAAGTTCGGCAAAATGGTCCCCAGGAAGTTCGGCAAAATGGTCCCCAGGAAGTTCGGCAAAATGGTCCCCAGGAAGTTCGGCAAAATGGTCCCCAGGAAGTTCGGCAAAATGGTCCCCAGGAAGCTCGGCAAAATGGTCCCCAGGAAAACCTCGCTGGAGAGGGCGAGAGCGAGGGCGAGAGCGTGGATAGTGAGGAATGATATCAATTGCAGGTTCAAATTTTTTTCATGGAACCCCTTTTTCTTTTTTCTTTTTTTCTTTTCTCTTTGGCACATTGCCGGTATGAATTTGTTGTGATTGCTTGTGTGACTTTTTTTTAAATAAAATTTTAATTCTATTTTTTTTTTTTTCAAAGAGCGTGCGGAAGATAAACATTTGAATAATAATAATAATACATGATAGAGCTCGAAAAATAACGCTAAATAAGGATTAAAACCAAACTTTCACATCATAGAATGATGGAACACAGGAAAAAAAAACACATTTCAGAATTAGAAAGCGTTAAACTTTGCTGGGATGTGGATTCAACCCAGTATATAGTGTAAAGAAGAGTGTAAAGAAAAGTCATAAATTTGTTTGGATCATGCAATCGTCAAGAAAAAAAAAAGAATACAGTAGCTAGACATGATAGCTGGCGGTGGAGGACTATCGCCTGCGCTCTTTAATAATGATCATGCCTGCATCGTTACGCCACGGACAGTTCAGATCGCTGACCACTCGGCTCCACGGCATACCCATAGTCAGCTCGAGGTCGGCCTGGCTCATGGTCTGGTACGACGCGCCAATGCGGTTCAAGGCGTCCTTTGCAATTGTCAGCTCGCCCATGGCCATTATGCGCTTCCGAGCCATGTCAGTTTCACTGTCGTACAGCCGGCGCCAGCGCACGTAGTCGCGCTCGACCCACACACGCACAATCTCCCACAGCCGGCTTCGTTCGTTCGTGCAGAACTCGCCGAGCAAATCGAATGCCTTTATGGTGTCGTTGTTGAAGTGCACAAGGTGCAGAATGTACAGGTCAAAGACGCTGCGGAACACGTCGTCGGACAGCCCAATCTCGGGGTACAGCACGTTCAAAATATGCTGGCAGCTCGGGACGTACGACTCATGGTGGCCCTCCAGCGCCGACACCTTGACGCTGTATACAAAAATGTCAACAGTACTCTCGTTGGAGGTCAGAGTAAGCACAGCTTCGCGTAGCTGCCGCAGCGACATTTCAATGGCACCCAGAGACGTGGCTGACGGCGCGCCGAGCAGCTTGTACTTCTCTTCCTGCCAGGTCGCAATGGCGGTCTGCGACGGCGTAATGGACTCGGCGTATTTTAGGTGAGCGCGCGACTTGAGACTGCAGTGGACGAGAAACCGGACCTGGATGGACTCAAAGTACTCCTGTCTGATTTCGGGCGAGTCGCGCAGCCGTGTGTCGTCACTCCTGCTCACGAGGCCAAACGAATGTTGAGACGAAACGCCGCTGGATGCGGACGATGCCGTTGTCTGCGGTGAGGGAGCGAACCGGGCTTGTCGAGCAGCGGCAACAGCTGCCGCATCGGACTCGCCACTAGATGGTCTCATGTTGTTGGAAGGTTTGCGAAAGAGACCTTTCTTCCAAGCTGACTTGTGTGTGATTTTGGAAAAGACAGAGCGGTTTGAGCGTTGGTCGTCGCCTTCACTCCCAACGCTTTGGGGATAGTGGTGGGGCTGGTGAGCGGGCTCGGCCACAGGGTTGCTTGTGTGCTGGTATGGATCTACAGTGGAGGCAGGGTGGTGGGCCTCTTCACAGATTGCACTTTGGGTACTGTTGGAATATTGCTGAGATGTCGCCGAAGAATACTGGCCAGCTGAAGGTGCAGGGAGATATGACGAATTGCCTCTGTACAGCGCGCTCTTATTGCTCATGTACGACAAAGAGCCCAGAACGCTGTTTCCCGTTGAGGGCTGATACGACAGTGGCGAAAAAGTAGAGGTAGAAGACGAAGTAGAGTTGGAGGAGGTGGTGGATGTGAGAGAGATCAAAGAAGGCTTGGAAGTTGGCTGTTTAGGAGTTCCTACAGACGGCTGTTTTTGGTGGTGGGTGGAATTTTGAGTTTGTTGCATCTTGTGTAACGTTGAGTTAGGCGAGGTCCGCTCGGGCGAATACGCGGTCAGCGTAGCACTGGACGCGGAAGGGGACAGAGAGTTTGGAGGTTTGTAGCAGTTGTAAGCCGGGCTGGGCCGGCGCGAGTTGTATGCGTAGGACGGGCTCTGGATGGCGGTGGCCGATGGATCAGTGGACGGTTTGGCTAGCGGCAGTCGGGCAGACTGGCCAGGAAGCACCTGGGAGCGCGAGTAGTCCGTGAAGTCTACAGAGTCGCGCGAGTAGGCAGAGTCTCTATAGCCCGGCGCAAACTGGTGCTGGTAGCAGCTGGAGGAAGATATGGAGGAGCAAGAAGAGACAGAGTTGAACGAGTTTTGTGTGAAGTCCGAGTTATTGCTTGAATCGCTCATTCTGGTGGAGTCTAGGGTATCGTCGGAGTTCTTGAAGGAGGAGTTAAACATTAGGCTACGGTGGGGTATATAAGAGAGACGAGGCTTGCTGTGTTTAAACCAGAGCAGGCATGGAGAGTGAAAGTGAGAGTGAGAAGAGAGAGAGGATGAGTGAGTTGCGGAGAAGATTTGATATTTAGAACTTGGAGACAGGGCCATGTGTTTATATACATGGTGCTATCTCCTATTTCCTTCGCAGGCTACTAGTGGCCTGCTCTTCTTGAGGCATGTCTTTTTTTCCTTCAAGCCGCTGAGACGAATTTCCTATACTGACCCTGTGGTACTAGTCTAGCGCGCTGTTCCCCATGCGATGACAAGGTGACTATTTCATCATTATTAATGTTAATATTGTGGGCTTCTCTCGCAGACGGGCCCACCACTGTCGCGCGGTGGAACAAGTCGGACTGGCGCGCGTGTGAGACGTTTGTGAGATGCTTGTGAGATTTTGAGATTTTATGAGATGATTTTTTTCATTTTTGGTTTTTTTGCCTTTTTGGTGGAACCTGCGGCGTAGAAACAGGGAAAGAAAAAGAAAAAATTTAAATGAATGAAAGGACTAATAACACTCAGCTTGAGAGACCGAAAGGACGTCGAAGGACTCAATTAAAAGGACCAGCGTTCGAATGGCAAGAAGACTAGCTAGGCAACACAGCAACATAGAGCCATTCATCGTCGCTGTTGAAGGAGAGGAAGTCTACGCACAAAGTCACCCAAAACCCACCGAAAACCCGCAGAGAGGCAGAAAAACACACCATCGTCCCATGTCGCCGCCATGCCACTGGAGGCGGCGCACGCGTACCTAGAGAACGTTTTGAATTCCTCTGGTATCGGCTCGCGTACACCTCGGAAAGGCAAAGCCGCATGCTAAGCGGATATTCAACAAGAGAAGCCCAGTGAGGATATCAGCGGAGGCTCAAAGGACATCAAAGGACATGGCCAAAGGGCACCATTACTAGCACATGGGTCACCAACGTTTGAAAACCAAAGGCATTGTTTACCAAACATGTAGAAAAACACTAGTGACACTCTGCTAATCTTCACCAACGTCAAATGCCGTAGCGCTCACTCTTTGGTGACGCGCTGACTGACAAAGGCGCTCAGGCCCTCTCTAAACAACCACTTGGTACTTAAGCAGCCAACAACCGCCTGATTGCGCTCCTCAAAAGCGCCAAAGCTCAAAGCCCATCAGCCAAGCCCTATCGCCATCTTCGCCGCCGTTCTATGCCTGCCTCTAATATACTCAACCTGCTGAACAAGCAGAGACCAACGTCGTCCACACTCACGCAATACTCCTCCGCCGCTCAGCCTTGCGCCTCCTGTATGGCAATCTCGTCCATGGCTTTGCTGGGTGCCGGCTCCTACATGGCGGCTACCAGCTGGTATCTTCAGTCCCCGTCTGGTCTCAGGGGCAGAGGAAAGCTCGTTGTGCGTGGGGCAGGAACCATGATCGCGGCCTTGGGCTTGTTCCAGGCACTCACTGCTATCAAATTGACATGCAATGACCCGTCTAAAGTCAGACGTAGCAGCAGTTGATAGAGGATACCTGCCGTCAATGTTTCAAGTACGTGAACATCATTTGAACTGGGACCAACATTTGCTTTCCATGGCTAACCCTGCCAGGTTGGTTTGACATGCAATTCAGAGTGGCGTCCTAAGCAAGCGCTCCACTCCAGTGTTTTACTTAGACTTTCCAAATGCATTCCATATGTCCATGTCATAACAAATTTATTGACTAAAGGCATTTATAAATATCCAGGTCATGTAAGTCTATTAGTGGAGCCTTTGAACGATCACTCAGACCAAGAGATGCAACGTCCAACAAGAGTCCGTCGTAGTCAGTCCACTTTGGATCAACAGCTCCACTGTCTGCTGCCAGGGCCAGCTCCATAAGCCGAAAGAGCAGACCATAGAATGAGAGACAACTAAGAGTTGCTGCATTGATCCAATTGAGCACAGTTCATATGGAAATACCCAGCTCTCCAACAGCAGGTGGACCCGTAAACCTTCCACTCAAATCAGTAACATGCAAGTCGTGCCCGGTACCCGAGTAAAAGCTGGTCGGGCCCAGGCCTCGTACCAGACGCGCCGATAACTTCGCCTTGTTTAGAGCGAAATGTACAGCCTTTCGACTGCGAACGCGAAAATCTTTTCTTCCTTGGAATGTTTTCAGCGCAACCTTTTCTTTCTCCAACACTAGCAACGTCTACAAATCGCAGCACCACCACAATCCTCACTCTCAGATAGTATTCATCTCCGCACTTTCAAGATCGCTCCCATCCCTCTCTATCGAGCATACTCTTTTCTAAATCTTTCTGCACGATTCTCGCCACTCTTTTTTTTCTTGTCTACCATTTCACAAAATCATTTGGCATTTGTCATTAGCACCACTACATCACACTGATCTCTCATATCTCTCATCTCCTGCCATCAGCCCCGATATTCTACAGCTGATATATTGATATATACTCGCCATCCACGATATCCCGTCGCCTGCCCAAACATCAACCGGCATCAATTCTGACTACCAGACCGCTCAGTTCCTCAAACTTTTCCCCAAAACGCGTCTCACTCGACTCGCCTCTTAACAAACGACAACTACTCACCAACTAAAAAATCACATCCATCACCATGTCTTCAGATCTAAATGACTGGAAACAGACCCTCAATATCCCTGTTAAAGATAACCGGCCACAGACGGAAGATGTCACAGCCACAAAAGGAAACGGCTTTGAAGATTTTTATCTCAAACGCGAACTTTTAATGGGTATCTTTGAAGCTGGTTTCGAAAAGCCTTCGCCTATCCAAGAAGAGGCCATTCCTATAGCACTTGGTGGAAGAGATATCCTTGCCCGTGCAAAGAATGGCACAGGCAAAACTGCCGCTTTCGTTATCCCTGCCCTCCAACAGGTCAACCCCAAGCTTCCAAAGATCCAAGCTCTTATCCTTGTTCCTACCCGTGAACTCGCCCTGCAAACGTCTCAAGTATGCCGCACGCTTGGCAAACATTTGGGCCTCAATATCATGGTCACTACTGGTGGTACGACTCTCAAAGACGATATTATCCGTTTGAACGAGCCAGTTCATGTTCTTGTGGCAACTCCTGGGCGCGTGCTTGACCTCGCCGGCAAAAACGTTGCTGACTTTTCCGAGTGCCCCATGTTCATTATGGACGAGGCTGACAAGCTCCTTTCCCCAGAATTCACTCCTATCATTGAGCAACTACTAGCGCACTTTCCAAGCACTCGTCAAATTCTACTATTCTCTGCGACATTCCCCTTGGTCGTCAAAAGTTTCATGGACAGGCATTTGACCAAACCGTATGAAATCAATCTCATGGACGAGCTCACCTTACGAGGTATTACTCAATACTACGCCTTTGTTGAAGAAAAGGAAAAACTTCATTGCCTCAATACCCTATTTTCCAAGTTGCAAATCAACCAATCTATCATTTTCTGCAACTCGACCAACCGTGTAGAGCTCCTTGCCCGCAAAATCACAGAGTTGGAATATTCATGCTATTATTCGCATGCCAAGATGCCTCAGAGCAACCGTAACAGGGTCTTCCATGAATTCAGAAATGGAAACTGTCGCAATCTCGTCTGTTCTGATTTGCTCACCCGTGGTATCGATATCCAGGCTGTCAATGTTGTCATTAACTTCGACTTCCCAAAAAACGCCGAGACTTATCTTCATCGCATTGGCCGTTCTGGCCGTTTTGGCCATCTTGGTCTAGCAATCAACTTGATCAACTGGAATGATCGCTTCAGTCTTTACAAAATTGAACAGGAACTGGGAACCGAGATCAAGCCTATCCCGGCCCATATTGACACTGCTCTCTATGTTGCTGAGGCAGAGGAGGCTATTCCACGCCCTTTCCCTATGCAAGAGTTGCCAAAAGCATCGAACCACCAGCACAGATACAATAACAATAACAACCAGTATCAGCAACGTCAACCACAACAACAGCAACAGCAATTACCGCAATTTCCAGGACCCCAATTCCACGAGTATCCTAATCAGCAGCAATTCCAGATGCCTCCTGCGCCACCTCCACAAATCCCTCAAGGTTATGCCCCTCCCCAAGGTTACTATAATCAACAGCGTTAAACTCTGCTGTTATTATTCTTGTTTTGTCCCATTCCATGTCATTTTTCTTCCGTTGTGTATTCACCTGCTTTGTTTTAACGTTAGCCATCGGTCCTAGATTCTTATTGAGTGAACCGCTATAGTCCCATCTATCTATCTAGGCCGTGCTTTCACTTTGAGTTGATTCAGTTTCTGTATTGTTGTCTTTTTATTGTTGTTCTTTTGGTTGTGTCGCGCTTATTATGTTCCTTCCTTCTTTCCTTACCGTTTGTTCTATTTTCTGATTGAGCTTTTTCTCGCTTAATCCTGTCTTGTTCTCTTTTTTTCCTATTCGTTTTGCCTTTCCCTTGTTATTTGTTGTCTTTCATTCTTGTATTGTATTTTTTTTTTGGTTTTTTTTTTGATTTTTTTTCTGATTCATCTGTGTTTGCAAACATTTGTATCGGTTTTTTTAGTCTTTTTTTTGGTCTTTTTTTTTGATTTTTTTTTTTTTTCCAATACAACTTGTTGTGCTTGTGATCAAAACTCTTGGGCTTGAGTCACTTGTAGCTGGACCTCACTGTGCAGTCTTTAGATCAAGTAGAAACTTGCAAAAGTCCGGACTACCATCTGTGAAAGAAAACGACATGTAAATGTGCCGTAGCTCGTAAATCCAGCGCGCCAATTACTTCCTTCCCAAAACAACTTGGCAGAGGTTTGAACCCCCTGGGGTTTTACAGCATCGAACGCTGATATACTCACGTTCGGGCATACGAAATATATTATTGACAATGAGCAACAATTATTAGAGCAAAGCTAAAAGAAAAAAATTATAACAGCAAATCATAACAAGAACAATTTAATAAAAAAATAGAATCCATAGCAAATGGTCTGCTTCACATGATAGTTGAAAGCCAGTTCGAGTTTCTGGATTTTGGCCTGGGCGATTCGCCCTCCTTTTGACTTCCCACGGGAGTTGCCGTCTCTGAATGAGCGGTAGTGACATTACCTTCTTCTTCTTCGTCTTCATGTCCATATGGCATTGACGGATCTGGATTATGGCCACTAGCCAGAGCCTCACGGACAGGCGTGGAAGGAACCGTTTCTGCTTCTTCATCAATGTCAATAGCGTCATGCGTAGACTGCCCAGAATCCTTACCAAGGAGTGCTGAGATACTAGATTTCAGCGCTTCGCTTGGTTTAATGTCTGTCATTTCTTCATCCTTGATGCCAGGAGTTTCTCTGGAAAGTGTTCCATCCAGGTTGTCGTCTTTGGTATCATTCAATATGTGAGAGGAGGGTGACTTGGAGCCTGACGCAGAATCAGCCACGCCTGTCGATAATTTATTGGCTCCAGGCGAGGGACTCTCAATTTTCATATTATCACCTTGCATCAATTTTGGCAAGGCAGACCTCACTGCCGCTAACGCTTTACTAATAATATCACGTCTTGTAACACGGGTTTTTTTACCGGTCGGCGTGCTCGGTTTCGCATCTATAGAAGCTGGCGTGCTTGAATTGGCTTTGTGGTCACCCGGGACTGGTGTGGATGGCTTCAGAATAGGGGTAGAAGGTTGCGAAAGCAGATCCATGACTGATATTTTCGTCGAAGGTTGCACCACTACAGGGGCAGCGATTTCGGATTTTACCTCAGGAGGAGGCGTCGCAACTTTACTCGCAGAGTCTTTCTTAGGAAAAATATTCTGGGCAAAATCTTGGTACAGTGTTAAATAAAGTGCAACGAATAAGTCGTCCAAGGCAGCTGTTGATCCAAACCCATTGTTCAAGCGACGCAATTCCGCCGCGTAGTTAAGATACTTGAACATAGGATGCAATTCTTCATCAGATTCAGCAATCTCGATTATCCTAGTAGAAGTCTTATCAAACTCGCTGAACAAAAGTTGTGGAATAACGCTGTCATTGAATTTCGCTGGTATTTCAAGCTTCTCCTTGAGAATGCGTGCTACCGTGGTACAAAGGAGTTCCCAGACAGCTTGGTGATCAATCATTCCTGATGTGAATTTCCTCAACGATTTTGACAAAACGCCAAATGATGTGAAATCATTAGTGCGTTCCAAGAGGGTGATCAAATACTTCATATATTGATTGATATATATGAAATGCTGACCAGGGCGTTCATATTCCGTCTTCCATATATGAATGGGCTGCTTGCTAGAGGGCTTCAGCTGAAAAAGAACAGAAATCTCCTCCTTGGCCTTCGCCACATCCCCACACTCTTCATAGATTTTGGAAATCCTATAAGTGGGTCGGTGATGCCACTTCTTCTTGTCGCTGGCTTTGATTTTGAGTAAAGTGGAAATACAGATGCCATAAACCTTGTCTTTCTCAGGGTCGCTGCCAGGACCGATGGTAGTCGAATCGTCAAAATAGTGTGTCTTCTTGAGGTACTTCAAAGCAACATCGACAGATATTGAATCAGACCGTACATACTTGTATACTCTAGATACAAGTTTGTAATGAGGCTCAAGAATCAACTCACCATGACCGCTCGATTTGGTAGGCGTGAGTTCTAAGGATTTGACAAAGGTGTTCAACACATTTAGTGGGTCAGCCTTCAGCTGATGGAGGCACATACCTTTTAAATAATAGTTGTGCCAGTCATTTGGTACCTCCTTAGAAGCCAAACGCAAGCATAACAAAGCCGACTTGAGTATTACTTTGGGGCCAATTTTGTATTTCACTGAATGGTTGTATAGGCCATCAGGCCCACATAGTAACTTATACTTATCAGACACGTAAGCTTCCATTTGAAGGGGAGCTTGAATAGAGTTGAATAATAGACGCGCGAAAAAAAACCAAGCCGAACCAATCAATTGTTGATAAGCAGGCGTATTTGCAAACAAAGTTGAAGAGCCGTTTTGAAGGTAGCAGTTGATAGCAATTGCGCACGAAATTATGGCTTTGCGCTGACGGATTCCAACAGCTTCACGAGCTGAGGCAGAATTGATCTTGTAGGTAGTATAAGTCAAGTCATCTTCCACAAGGACATCGTAAGCTTGAGATAGACCAAACCAAGTTTCAAACCGGTTTGAGCAGCCACACATCAAGTCATATTTGAAAAATCTAATCGCCTCTAATATATCTTCTGTGCGTCCAGGGAGAACTCTTTTCTTCACTCGAAACAACGCCATACGGGTTTGTCCAAGAATGTGGTAAAATCCACTAGAAGCTAATTGGTAAAGGCTGGACGAAGGTCTTGCTAGTTCCAGAGTGAACCTACCGTAAAAACATTCTTGTAAAAACAGAATGCTGATATTAGCATTAAGCAAATTGTTCAATGCAGCGTTATTTTTTTCGATTGCAGGGATTGTCTGGTCTGGTAAACCTATAGCTTCATTCAACTGATCCAAAACACCCTTGACGTCAGCTCTTAGAATATTTTGTGACATGTTCTTTTTCTTCAAAGCAATTCTCATAACAAAACTAACAAGCATCAAAGCAGAATTCTTATCGATTTCTTCTGGAGTTGTGTAGTGATCATATGGATGGAAGTCCTCTTGTCCCATAACAATCCCGTAACGACAGTGTAAGCACTGGAGCAGGTCTGCGTCAGACTCGTTGAAATTGAGTCTCATTAATTCCTTCAGACTGATATCAAGTAAAATTCCGTTGCACATACCGCAATACCCTCGGGTGCCTAACTGTTCGTGTATTATGCTGAGCATGTCATTCAAAATGTCTGGAGTTTTGGCTTCTTCTGGCAAACAGGCTCGAAAAATAACATAGAACAAGCACCATCCATACACGATTAATTCCTTGAATTTTTTCCCCATTTTATCCCATGAGTTATGTGTAGGAATCGGTAAAACGCTGTTTACCGTCGCATCGCTGTAAAGAATGAAAATATGAAGCATTCGGAGTAACTTAATAATAGCTGACATGTAGCTTTTTAACTTTGATGCCTTCACATTCTCAACCAATAGGTCATTAGCGCCGAGCAGTCCCATAATATTGCCGAAGATATCGTGGCACATGAAAATAGATTGGATGAGTATGCTGTTACGCTGTGAATCACTGCTCAATTGATACTGTTCACCGGCGAATTCATTGATTGTGTCGCTCAACAACATTAAGTACCCATCGAGCGACTTTTGGGTTTCCCCAACACTGCTATAATCTGATAGCAAAATCGTCCAAAATCGACTGCGCAACTTCAAAGGCGCATCAATAAAATAGTCAGATATTGTTTTATACTCAGCAGGACTGGTATCCTGATATTCGGGCATGAGAACACATTCTAGTAAAGATATTCGAGAGTAGATAACTTTGGCTTGGTCGTCGTTAGTTTTCTTCTCGCCCTTACTTGGCTCCACAAAAACTTGTGATAGAGTCTCTAAGGCCTTTATCCTAGATATTTGACTTCTAATGCACGAAAGTGACAAATCAGGCAGCGAAGGGAAATTTATGTATGTAAATTTAAAATGCTCATTCACAGTCAAAATATCATTTTCAACAGCCAGAAAGTCATCCATATTCTCCCATACCTCTTCACTTTCAACGCTTTGAACTAAAACGTTGGTCCATTCGTGTCGGAGAATGAGAGACTCCAATTCAGGAGTGTTTCTTCCATATGCCAATATCAAATCCCCCAATATGCGGCGCCACCGCGAATAGCGATACGGGCTTGTGCTGCGAACCAGCTCCATATCTTTTAATATTTGTTTCCCGTGGTGATCAGGAGTCCGTAGAACTTTCATTGCATTCAAGTAGGTGTCAGTAATTATCTCCAAAATTGTTTGGACCATGTAAATCTCTTTGAAAATATCTTCGTTACTGCCAGACTGGAGTACTTGGTGAGAAAAATCGGTCAGTTGAAGTTCACATTGTTCAACCACTTTTTTAACCATATCAACCGCAGTAAGTGGCCATGCTTCAGATAAAATCGGTGGAGGCTCACTACCAACTGGGAGAGTTATACTTCTGATTAGTTCCATTCTTAGCTCTTGAACATGCAGTTTCGAGCTAGTAGCAGATTCGATAAAGCCAGACGCCAATTGAGACGTACTCATAATGTTGGGTCTATCGATATCACTCTTGTCAGAAGAGAATGGCGTATCAATTATCTGGGATAGAAGAGGTTTTTTGGAAGCAAGCTTATTCTTACTTTCTGTCTTGATTTTCCCTAATATTTCAGCTTGCTCCTCATCCCAATTCAGAATCATGGACTTGAAATCGCAGACATACATATCAGATTTGGGACAGTCTTCGCTGTTGAGAAATGTAGGGATGATTGTTAAAAACTCTTCGTTGCAAAGTGCCAAAAAGCTATTTATTTGTGAAAAAAAGCTCTTGTCCTCAGTAAGATCCACATCTTCCAAATTTTGTTTCTCATCTGCCCTGGCCCTCACTCTCTTACTTGTACGTGATCTCATAGCTTCATCAAATGACTTCCGTCTTTTCTTCTTGGAAGCCAATTCCACCATCGGGGTATCCGCAGCGCAAGACACAGTTTCTTTTATTTCTTCCGTGTTTTTGGTCGTCTCGTCTACTTCTTCAACGATATCAACATCCATAGGTATTGACTGTGTGGTTTCTTCCACAACTTCGGCAATAGGAAGACCTAAGGTGATTGAATTTGCAGGTTTGAGGGAGTTGTTATAAGGATCTTCAATGTTGAGCTTTCTTTTAGTTTTTGCAGCCAAACTCATGACAAACTCTTGCACGGATTCCAGTATTGAAAGCCAATCTGCGGAGCTAATTGCAATAGAGCCATCGTAAACAAAGCTATGCGGCTTCAACTCCGACTCAGAGGTCTTGGAAAGCCAGCCAACATTTTCCTTTTCATCAAATCGACTGTCAATAAATTCCATTCCAAGTGCTAGATCTGCTGTGTCACGTCGGAAGTCTAACGTACTTTTATCGTTCAGTTTGTTGCTCAGCAAGAAATAGTTTTTGAGGACTCTGTATTCGCTAGGGCTCAAGATTTTCCCTGACTTAAAATCCTCGTATAACGAATTCGACCTTGATGGCGATTCAATTATGCACTCCAAGCAGAGCCGTGCGATTCGAAAGTATCCGAGGGACATGCATATTGAGTAAAGAAGTTCCAAAAATAAGTCCTCGTCAGAATCGTATAAAAGGGCTTCCGAAAACTCGTCAATAATGATCCTGACTCGCTCATCGAACTCTTCAATGTCAACTGAATCTTTCTCATGATCTAGATCACTCAAGAGCAGGAGTGCATGATTCTTGAAGGCCACATACTTCAGTAATTCCGCCGCAGGCGGTAATCCGGTGCTTTGTGAGAGATTGAGCACTTCGATATTAAACAAAGCATCGTATTCTTTGTGTGCATTTTCTCGATCTCCATCTTTTTGGAATTGTAGTGCCTTTTTGTATATTTTCAATGCCTCCTCAACCTATGACAAAAAAAAACGGTTAGTTCAGCCGCACATTCTCCTATCTCACTTACCTGCAGCTCCCGCGTATGAATTTCCGCTGAATGTTTAATTTCCTCTTCGTAGAGGTTGATAGCAATAAAAGAGGACTGTAAGTAATATTTGTTAATAAGTGAAACATCCGAATTTGCTCGTTACAGTAGTATCTCACCATTTTTCCTGGTTTGGGGTATTTAAGATATGGGCGATGCGATGTTGAAACAGGACCTGAATAAAAAAAAAAGTATCACTACCACCATCAAGTCAAAGACATAGCCTTCCGCATTGACAAACGGCTATTCAAGTCTTCTTCTTGAAAACTTATGCGGTGGTATGGTGTGTTTAATGGTTCTTCTGCGATCGACAGTGCGATCAAAGCAGCTCTGAGGGGGCTCCTTAAAAAAGCTGTGTTGGGGGTCGACCTGTCAGTTGAACTCAGTCGGCGATGGTTGAGGGTTGGAAAGAAAGCTTTGTGCCACGAAAAGTAGGCGGGCAACGTTTTTGTTTTGTTTCGCCACATTGGCAGCGTTTGCTTTGGAGCTCATTGTACGCGAAGTTTATTATGCAATGCTGAGCCCTAACCCCGCCATGATAATTTCCATGTGTGAAAAATTCGTCTTTTGGTAAGTTTGTAATCACGATCCGTGCAATTTTGATGGTTTGACACCTAATGCTGGATTGAAAGCGTGAACAGGAACAAGCACCCACGTTCGCACAATGATGGACTCGTGCCAAGATGCAGTGACTTATGTTTCAGAATATCTGCACAGAATTGGATCTATTACGCTAGTTATACAACTAGCAGATGGATATGAAGGTGTGCTAATTAGGTTTCCATCAACAGCAAGTAAAAGCTTGGATTTTATTTTTCGACTTAAGACCAACAAATTAGAAATCTTATCTCGGCAGATTAAACTGCCTGTCGAATTCAATCCTCAGTTTGCTGGTACCGAACGACACCTGGGAATGGGTGGATCACAGTCTGTTCAACTGAGTATCAAAACTGCCCCAGTCGCAAAACAAGAGCCTGATCAGCTTTCATTCCTGAATCACAACCAGGAATCTACGCCTTGGTCAAGCAACTATTTGACTCCTTTTGCGAATACAGGTTCTCAATTTTCTTGTGTACAATGTCGTAACGACGTACTCACGTGCAAAAGTATTAATACTTGGAAGCCGCTTCCTTCCGAGACTTGGGCAGAAATGATGGATTTCTGGCACTGTCATAAACCCGCTGAGCCTGAAGGTACAACAGAAGCATTCAACCCAAGTTATACTGTCTCTTCATTCCATGCATACCCTTTAACTGCCTTTGTTGGCACATCGCATATCCTATTTCATCCCTCACATTTTGTTTCCCCAGAAGTATACATCTCCATAGATGATATACGGGGGGCTAAATACCCTTTGGTACTGTGCTCCAACTGTAACAGTTGGTTAGGCTATAAAGAATTTTCTGATACCTTCAAGATCTATAAGTGGGCGCTTTATCTCAGTTCGGAAGTTCAGACGCCATCCCAATGCCCAGGATACCTGTATGTCTCTTCAATAATTGATGAACTTATTCGTTCTCACGGTATTTACACATTTTCGTTATTCTCGGAAGAATTCTCGAGGGAGAAAGGAGAGCTACAGATATCAAAATCAGAAGAGGTCTTAATCTGGATATTCAATCCTGATTTTAAATATTGCACCAACACCACTTCTGGCGAGGTTGATCGTGGATTAAAGGTATTCTATTCCACAGATTCTGCTCGCATCCCAGAGCTCAAAGAAGTGCGAGGAGACGTTGAGCAGTTATACTTTCCGCTAAGACTCATCAATGATCTATTACAACATCTAATCAAAAATACGAAGCTATATCCTGTTGAATCACAAAAAATCGGAAAAGATTGGAAAGTTTCAATCTTGGATCGTTTGTGAATTGTTCGTGAGATTAAAGAGAATTCAAAGGAACGCCTTGAATGTGATATTTGAACAAAGGTGCTAGTTGTTTTCTGCTTGCCTTTGTGTTTCCTTGATGGAACATGTGAATATCGCTGCCAACAGCGACAGCCTTATTGTCTAGCAGAAGAGGGCTTAGCTTGAGCTCGGCAGTAATTTTTTCAATCACGTCAACGAGTTTTTCAGATAATACCCCGCTGGGCGAAAAAATCAAAAGGTCTCGTTTGAATTTGCCGTCCTCCTTGTCGCTGTAAGAACAATTAAGAATCAGAACGTCAAGGCTTCTACTATGTCCCCAAGCCTTCATGTCGTCTAAAAAGTGAGGATATGTGTCAAATAGGTAATTAAGAGGCTTAACCATGGAACTAATTCCAATTTTTCCTGATGCCTCCTGGTTTTCAGGAGTCCATTCCTTATAATCCTTTCGAAGAAATTCCGGACCTGTTAATGTAGAGACATCTCTCTTTAGGTCATCGAGCGTCTTGTATAGATCTTCAACCTGCTTATCATTCATATCAAGCGATTCTTTGTAAAGCTTATACACTTCACGGTCCGGATCCTCAACCTTGGACGATTTCATAGCTGAGGTATCAGCCAGCAGTGGTCCAAGCGCGAGGAAAGCTAAATCGCGATCCTTCTTGAATACACTAGAGCCCAAGACAGTACTAAAATGTTTCACAACCAGACTACTGCAACTGCCCGTTTTTTGGATAATTCGCGGTCCTTGGGCTGATTTGATCTCAGTTTCATAAAAGCCTTCATCATCGTGGTGATCAATGATACCAACCACACGATTACCAAAGATCATCTCAGATATACCAACAAGTTTGTTGTGGTCAACCAAGAAAGCCTTTGAGTCTTTCAGTTCAGAGGCACTCAGGCTAGTTAAATCATCCATGAATGGTAAAGATTTTGGCGAAATGCCTACGTAGTTCAGTAGATGCTTAATGTCCAATCGAAGATTGAGATCTTGACGTGGGATATTCAGCAGAGGAAGAACAAGTGAAGGAGATCCGGATGTGCCCTTAGCTTTATTGTCGGTCAGGCCAATTTCGATTGATAAAAGGTAAGCTGTGATAATGGAGGACGCGCAGGAATCCATGTCTAGATAAATTAGGTGCTGCATCAATTGAAAGAGAAGGAACATACCTGCGGACTCATTGCCTGTGACAAAAATAACAGAATCAAGTGATTCGCGAAGTCTGCCTCTAGAAATCAATTCCCCGATCCCGAGGAAGAAGGATCTGATACCATTAGATATAGCGGGAGTCGACATAATTGTTGGTGCGGCGGAATAAAAGAGATCCATCCGTGAGAAAATGAACCTAAAGACAAAAAAAAAATCTGAAAATTGGGAACTTGACTAATCGTCGCCTGGCTAGACTGGATTTTCTACACCTTACAGACCATCCCCGGTTTTTTTCTGCTGCACCGCTACAATGTCTAAGGTTATTAACCTAGCAGTTGTGGGTATGTATTAAAGTTTCTCTATTACTGTTAGCTCAAACTAAAGATACAAAGGCACGGGCTTAGTTGGGTCAGCTTTTCTGCGCCAATTGACAGCTTTGAAGAGCTCCAAGATATCATACAATGTTGTAATGATCGCGCGATCCAATAGAGCCTTGATATCGAAGGATTTTTCTCCACTATCTTTGAATTCATGGGAATCCGACCTGGCTTCTGCCAATGGTGCAATATCTTCGACTGGTGATATAGCTGCATTTTTAGAGCGTGCAAAGAGTCCTGTGATTCTCGTCGACAACACCTCTAGTGAATCTTTAGCAAACTCATATCCACTCTTAATCGGTCAAGGCATTTCTATTGTGGGCGCAAACAAAAAGCCATTTTCCTCAGATATCGGTCTTTGGAATGCCATTTTCAATGCATCGGCAAAACCAAAAGGCGGACTAGTTTATAATGAGACGACTGTGGGCGCTGGACTGCCCATACTTAGCACCTTGCATGATCTAATTAATACCGGCGACGAAGTGGTTCAAATCGAGGGTGTTCTTTCCGGAACTCTGAGCTATATTTTCAATGAATATTCAAAAATTGGTGGTTCAACGACTTCATTCTCTGACGTTGTATTGAAGGCAAGAGAGCTTGGGTTCACTGAGCCTGATGTTAGAGAGGATCTGAACGGTATGGATGTTGCTCGCAAGTTTTCAATAATGTCACGAATTGCTGGGTATAAGATTAACAATCCCCATCACATTCGGGTAAAGACATTAGTACCTAAGGCTATTCGCGGCGTTGATACTGCTGAGGAGTTCATCCAGAAACTTCCACTGTACGATGGGGAACTAGACAAGTTGCGCAAAGCAGCAGAAGCGGAAAGCAAAGTTCTACGATACGTTGGAAAGCTTGACATGACTGGAAAGCCTGTTGTCAAAGTGAACATTGAAAAGTAAGCTTGTTCAAAGACTAATATGTATCACACTAACCTTTTAGATACGATTCCCTTCATCCTTTTGCCTCGCTGAAGAATTCTGATAACATCGTTGCAATTACCACGAAACGCTATCCTAATCCTATTATTATCCAAGGAGCTGGGTAAGAACCGTCCACATTGAAAATCAGAATTGCCACTAACATCTTGTCTCATTAGCGCTGGAGCTGAGGTGACAGCTGCTGGAGTCCTAGCAGACGTCATAAAAGCCTCTGAACGATTGTAAATATTACTTGCGGCTTTTATGTATTGTATATATCTCGCAAACAGAGGTTTATGTGAGTTTAATCGTTCGCTCTTTCGTGAGGGGAGAATGATATAACAGCCTGTCAATGCCATTTCTAGAGATGATCTTTTTTTACAATCAGGTTTATCATCAAGATTGAATGTCTAATTAGTTATATAACTTGTCAAGGTCCGACCTGCCTTTTGAAACCCATGCTGCAATAGCCTTGATATAAAGACTGATGAGTCGTTGTTCACTAGCACACAATTCCTTGAGCTCTCTCAATAAGTCATCCGAAGACGGCATTGCGGCAGCGTTCTGAACCTGTTGCTCGCGAGGCGATAGACCAATTCGCGACGCAGCGAGAAAGTTTGTCATGAAAACGAATTCTCCATCTGCCATCACTTGGACTAGTGCAAGTCCTGACTTGTGAAGATACTGCGAATGTTGATAGAAAGGTTTTCCCCAAGAGTATTGAATATCTAAGCTTCTTGTGGCTGTCTCAGATAATGTATCAACATCCAAATAATATCCAATACTCTTCAAGGCGTATTTGTGAAAGTACAGGGGATCTTCATCTAGGGGGTCGGAGGTGGTAGCAAAAAGGGCAGCATCTGAGCCTGAGTTGCTGTTTTCATCTCCACTTTTGAAATTGGGATTTGGGCGCGTGGCCGCTGCTGGATCCAAAATGAAGCGCGTTCGGAATAAGGACACAAATGGGTTCGAATTTGGCAGCTGAGATATTTCCTGAATAGGAGCTTGAACAAGTTTAAGTCCATATTGCTCCGTAACACGACCAATATTGATAATGGCCTCATCAACAAGCTTTGGAGTAGTATTAAGCCATTCAAGTCGCATTTGAAAGCAATTTTCTGGATTGTGCACCCTATCGAAATGAAAAGTTAATATTTCAGGACGTTTTGATCTTCCAGCCATATCAACATTATAAGGAATTGATCTGCTGATTAACACTTTGGGCAGGGCTTTATCTCCATTTGGGCTGGAGGTTGGGGAGTTGGATGAGACTTGGGGCTTCATGCTAGGTGATGGAGGAACAACATTTTCTAAAATTCTAGCAGTTCCAGCAAGGGACGTAGAAGAATGAGACCTACCTCGCGTCTTGCCTAGACCAAAATCGCTGACTGCAGAGCGTTTCCCAAATCTTGCTTGTTTATCACGTATCTCAGGTGTGACATATTCGGGATATAAATGGTAAAAGTAGTTGCCATTGAGAAAGCTATGACGATTTTCCACATGATGTAACAGTTTCTGCTTCCATAAGTAGTTACCATACTCAACAGCCTCCTCTGGCGTCTCAATGTCGGTAAAGTTACTGAGAAGCCATGTAACGAACTCTGATCCCATAAAACAATGGTAATGGGTCTTCCAATGCCACCGTCTGTCAAAAAATTTTACTCCCTTCTCTCCCTGCATTTCAGCGGCAAGCTGAGCTAGGTTTATTCTCCTAGTGAATCGTTCTGTTGGTTGGATGAGAAGAGAGTCTTTTTTGCAAGTTATTCCTGAAAAGGCATCGCTATCATAAGTTTGCTTCAGTTGTAATAAAAATGCACCCAAATCGCCAGTATAGTACTTAACATCTGGCACAGAAGCACTTAATTGTTTAGGAGTTACCTTCGCTCTTCCTTCTTCTCGGCTGTAATACCTGCCACGGTGGATCAGTATAATAAGCTTTTTCAATCCTTCGAGTCGAATTTCTTCTGCGTTGAGTCTGTCTGGTCCATCATCAAACGGCTTGTTGATAGTAGAGACGGGGACATCAACAGGGACTAGTGCTAGTCTCACACGGTACATTCTTGGATCATCTAAAATGTATTCTTCATTTCCTGTTAAAATTTGATCGATCTGGTTCCAATTAAACGTCCTGACTGTATTACTGAAAAAGTCGATGGATGTTTGTCTGTATTTTGTCTCGTATTTTGTTTTGACAAAAGGGCAGTAGTTTTGATTCAGTTGTAAAAAAGTCAAGTCCGAATTGGTATACAGCTGCACATTAATAGTGCCATGCATGTCGCAAGCCAGCCTATGAATGTGATTTCCCATTGACATATAAATTCTGCAGCTAATCGTATCATCCGGCACCACTTCTACAACCCCATTTGGATTTCCGTACGGTTTGCTTTGGGCTTCAATACTTTTCACTCTATCCTTCGCAACAATTTGGAATCCCATTGCTAAGCGTATAGCCACCATTTCATGCAAAAGTTCAGACGTCGAGCTGTATTCAGAACTATCTTGATAAAGCGAAGCGTCATAGATTTGAAATGTATAGTTTTTTTTGAATTGTGTAACAGACGGAAAAATAGACGTCACCAAAGGTAAAGCAGCCGGTGATCGTAAAGACCGCCACTTGACAGCTCGTCGTTTGACCTTCTTTGGATAAACAAACTGCCATCGGCCATAATTAGAGATGTTGGAAATTTGGTTTGGAGGAACGTTAGACGGATTGGAGATAGTCATCCACATTGAATGGCGCTCGTCAGTGCTCTTCTTATCTTTGCTCTCCATGGGCTTGCTGACAAAATCGGGTGGTAAACGTGGAAATGATGCGCGTTTTCCGGCAGACTGAGATAAACGGGTCGGAGGAGAATTTGCGTATGCGAACTGACTCGAAGGAGTCTTTGTAAATCTATTGAAGGTTGTGATTGGAACAGCTGAAGAATGTGATAGTTCTTCAACTGGTGCCCTTGAATGTTCTTCCTTATGTGAGGTGGAATCCGGAGATTGGTTTGCTTTTGCATTCAGATCCAAACTGTTATGATGAAACAGCTTCGCAAACTGGTTTGCAGTTGTAAAATGCTCTTCCTTTGGGTCTGCCAATTTTCGTGATGCCGTACTTTTTTTTCTTGGAAAACTCCAAAAGTGGCGATCGGAGCTTGGAATTAAGACGGGCGAGTTGACAGTAGAGACACTAGTGGGTGGGTGTGGCGTAACGCCAAGAGATAATAAAGAAGTGAGAGCGGATTTTGGTTTGGATTCTGTAAGAGATGCAACAGCTGGTGCAGAAGTTGGCAACGCCAAAGTGGGTTCTCTGGATTGAATACTTGTGGTAGCAGATATGATACTAGAAGAAGAGCTAGATACGTTATCAATGAAAGTAGGCGTTTCACGGTCAAAAGATTGTGGGGTGTCGACAGTAAGAGCCCTCGTCGAAATAGCAGGTGCCGGAACAAGAGCAGGAGGGGCAACGGATTCGTCAACGATACGCTGTGTCAGAAGAGCTTCCCTCGATTTGAATATTGCATGATCATAGTCATCCATGAGATCATCGGAGTATTTAGAAGTCGAAAAGCCTTGAGGTAGGTAATCGATACTAATAGCGCTGACCTCATTTTCCATCACACCCATCATTTGAATTTCGTAAATTTTACAGCGAGGAATCCACTGTTTGGTATATTTTTCTGTTGATGACCAAAATGATATATCCAGCCAGCTAGGAACACAATGTTTGACAGCTCCACCACTATCCTTGTACCTGAGTAAAGGTGTGATATGAAGTGGATCCCGGCTTAAACATACCAGATCAATGCCAATCTCGATACTAAGAAGTTTTAAGCTTGTCTGGTACATCAAATCATAATCCACATCAAATATGCCTGAACCTGGAGTGATGATAAGAGTTTGGACTCCAGTGCGTCGCAAATCTCGGTCAATGAACTTGCTGGAAACCAGAGATGTAGCAATGCTTATAGCCTGCAGCAGATTCCCTTTCACAGCTGGAAGAATTTTGCCTTGAATTTTGCCATCTTCTTGCAGTAGTACATCTCGATCAAAACGTGAAAATTCATACCTTAGAGTTTCCATGATTTCGCTCCACTTACTTATGTGAACTTGGTCCACAACAACCCGGAAATAATCTTTGGTCTTGGTTGCCACCTCTCCGTGTCCAAGTTTGCTTTCTCCATTAGAAATGTCAACACTTGTGAACAATATTATAGTAACAACATGATGTGCTCCTTGGTCATGCCACCTCTTAAACACCTCCGGTAAAAATGAGTTGATCATTTTGTGAAAAATGACTTGCCCAGATTCTTCAAAGTGCCACATTTCAGCCGATATCTGTATAAAATAAACCATTCGAGATGCTTCCGATCTGTAAATAATTCTTGTGTTAGCGCCAATGAAAGCCGAGTTCATTTTCTTTCCATCGCGATAGATTTCGAGAATCGATGCTCGAACACAATCGCAGTAAGTAACCTTCTGATTCCGATAGCAGCACTTATTGATAAGATCAGAAGAAATTCTCCACATATCTGCTCTAGTGAGGTATGCATCCTTGAAGTATAGCTCTATAGAATCTGCCGTAACCTTTGATTTTTCTTTCTAAGTGGAGTTAGGTTCATTATGTCAATAGGATCGAGGAGTAACACCTACCAGCTTCACTGAAACTCTGCTTCTGGTTGGAACATCAATTAAATTTTGCCAATGGCCAGATAGCAATGATATCTATATCGTTAGAGTGAGAAAGTATGCAATTTTTCCAAAGATGCCAGTTCTCACCTGTAAGTTGGGGATTATTTTGCATAGTTCTTCAGACGGCTTTTTTACCACGAACAAAACAGTCTTCTTCACTTGACCTTGCGATCTTAGCTCAGCTACATCGCCTTCCTGTGTCCCTGCAGGAAGCAATTCCAAATTGATCACGACTTCATCTGTGCAAATTTTGGCCTCGTGAGTCCACGTCGTTAGCGAGACAGGGCGTGTCTTGAACCGATCAGGTAACTCCTCATGAGCAAAAGAACCAGTTTGTCGGCTACCCTGAACGTAAGGGTGAGGCTGCATAGGGTACCTCTGCATTGAGGAATTGAAGACCCAGATCCTAATGAACCCAGGTTATTGCGATATGCTGTAGTAAGATTGTAGACGAAGAAGTCTCATGTTCCTGGGGAACTCTAGTGATAGTAAACCCTAGCCCCCATAGCATTTACGGTTAGAAATATCCAAGATCATGATCATAATTGACATAGCTTCATTATCTCACCCACAAACTACAAATAATGGACTTGGTAACATGCCCCATATGCAACAAGCGTATGACAATGGGGTTGGTAAATCTCCACCTTGATAAAGGGTGCAAATCAGCTATACCTCCGTCGAAAGAGCCATCGTCATCGCCATTAAATGATCCAGAAAACCCCAAACAGCCAGAGGACTCGAATGAAAAAGCAGCTAATAATAATATGAATCCTTTTTCTCAAAGGCAAAAGTCATCGGGAATGATGAACCAAAACTCGCTAAAACGCACTGTTCCTGACCAACCCTCTCTTAAAGAAGATGAACGACCAAGAAAGAGTAGAAATTTGAAAAGAGACGCTAGTAAACCACTTGCAGAACTTATTCGGCCAAGAACACTAGACGAATACATTGGACAAGAAGATTTAGTAGGGCCAAACGGTATTTTACGGGCATTTATCCAGCGTGATACGTGCCCATCTATCATATTGTGGGGTCCATCTGGGGTACGATAATTTATGGTAAAAGTATCTAGCTGACCAAAGTAGGTGGGGAAAACTACCATTGCGCGTGTAAGAAGCAAACTATGGCACGCGACTTTTGGCTAATTTTCAGATTATTGCTGCAAGTACGAAGTCCAGATTTGTCGAATTTTCGGCCACTTCCAACGGGATCAACGATTGTAAAAAGGTCTTTGAAGAAGCGAAGAACGAATTAGCCCTCACGGGGAGGAAGACAATTCTCTTCCTGGACGAGGCTCATCGGTTCAACAAACTACAGCAAGACATCTTTCGTACGTAGAGACGTTAAACATTTTTCTCTCTAACCTTTTAGTCCCGCATGTTGAGAAAGGAAATATTGTACTGTGAGTTTTCGTGTGCACTTGTTACACATACCAAGCGCTGACAACCTAGAATTGGTGCTACAACAGAAAATCCTTCTTTCAATATGAATTCAGCCTTGTTGTCACGATGCAGAGTTCTGGTGTTGAAGAAACTGAATATTGACGAGATCAAGTTGATGTTAGGACGCGCCCTTAAAATTTCCAATTTGACCAGACAGGAAGCAGGTCTCCCTGTAGTAGAGGTAGACGATGACGCTATGGATTATGTTGCTGGCCTAGCTGATGGCGATGGACGGTCCGCTCTCAATATCTTTGAAATCATGATTGGAGTTGCCAATAAGCCAAGCGAGGACGCTTTGAATAAGGCTGATGATTCATCAACCCCAGTGAGAGTGAGCAAAGCCTTAGTTAGCTCTGTTTTGAAACGCACTCACATGGTATATGATAAATTGGGGGACGGGCATTACGACGCAATTTCGGCTCTTCACAAATCGGTTAGAGGATCTGATCCTGATGCTGCTCTTCTTTATTTAGGGCGAATGCTTAAGTCAGGCGAGGATCCGTTGTATATTGCACGAAGAATGGTAAGGATGGCATCGGAAGATATAGGGTTAGCAGACGATACGTGCCTGCCCTTCGCTGTGTCAACATATCAATCCGTACAACAAATAGGAATGCCCGAAGCAGACTGCATACTTGCTCATTGTGCAGTGAAGCTAGCACTTGCTCCCAAGTCAGTCATGGTATATCGTGCATACAACAAAGTCAAAGCCATGTTGGATCAAGAGCCCGGGTTGGCTGCTTCGGAAATTCCCATACACTTACGAAACGCTCCAACAAAACTTATGAAATCTCTGGGCTACGGCAAGGAGTATAAGTATAACCCAGACTATGTGGATGGCAAGGTAGAACAAGAGTATATGCCATCCGGCTATGAAGGTCTCAAATTTTTAGGAAATCGACATTTAGGGCCGGAAGACAGCTTATAATCATGAAGGAAATCATGCCATATATTATATACAGAATATGGACAATTTATTATATTATTATTTATTCATGTCATACATTTTCGAGTGGGCGAACGATGGGTCTACATTGAATATCAGATGGTGTTTCGCCCCAGATGAACAGGAAGAGTTTTGATCTGTACACAGATATATCAGAGGTATGCCTTGGCTTAACAGGCAAAAAGCTATGAGCAAGATGCTCATGGTGCCAGTAAGACGCAAAACAAACTAGCGGGCAACTACCGAAAAGGCGGCAGTTATCAAAGGGCTACTTGGTACTCCTTGTTCATGGAGGCATTACACATCTAGTATTATCATGTAAACGGAGAATGGACAATAAACAGGTTATTGATTATTATTGATCATCACTATTACCCAAGTAACTTCTGAGACACTGCTCTGTATTGAGGTAGTTTGACTTCAAAGTCGCCAGTTCATCCTGAATTCGCTGTAAGCAGATGTCCTTGTCCGGAACATTGATTGTCCCAGCTTCATCTTTCATTTCGCCATAATGCTGTATCCTTTCGCATGAGTTTTGGACCCTGTAGAGGCCCAACGCCGCTGACGAGCCTTTCAAAAAGTGTCCTAGAGAAGAGAGAGATTCGAGGTCTTGGTCATGCAAGGCGGTATGTATCTGGTCCATCGTTTCCTTTGCTTGCTCAAAGAAATTTTCAATGATGCTGGTGCTGAATGAGTTGTCATCTGGGTCATCCATTTCTAGTATTTGTTTGAATGTTTCCCAGTCTATGAAGTCGGCACCGGATCCCTCCATTTTGTGTGTAGTAGTAAAGCGTGATAGTAAGTCTATTGAGACGTTTTGTGAGACAAAACTAAAGTTCGAAGCTTTGACAAAGTTGCTATTGTGAGTTTGTCGTAACCCCTCTGAATGTCGTAGGGCTTAGTGAGAAACGTATAGAGTGCGGGAGTAGTAGCAAAATGAGCTTGAGAAAAGAAATAGTATCCAGAATCAAATTTTTTTTCACGCAAGCAATAATGATATAAAAGGTTTCCGGACCTTTCTTTTGGGTACAATTGTTGTTACCGCTGTGGTTCGGCCTGGGGTTATGTTGTTCAGCAACTTGAAGCCTTGAGAATCTATTGGAGATAGTAACTGAAGCAGCGCAGGTAATAAATAAACACGTGACAAAAAATACACGCTCCTGTAGCTGCCAGAACAAGGCAAAAGCGAGATGATGTCAGAGCGGAAATTGCTCGTGAAGATGAAAACACTTTTGGTTGATACATCACAAGCATAAGAATGATAACATTGAAAGTGGATGAACCTGTGTAGCCTTCGATTTGATATGGAGTTGAAGGTTTTCTCCATTTGCATTAATTAGCTTTCAAGTGCTATGGCAAGTCAGGCACTAGTTCATGGAAGGCTTTACCCCGTTTGGGCTTTGATGCACTTGCTGGTTATTCAGCATTTCCCCTCAACTTGTAACAATTCTACCTACAGCAAAATGTATAGCTGGGAGCTCTGGACAGGAATAATTCACAGATGCGATCAAAGCGCTAGCTAGCTAGCTAGTCATGATTCCTGATGCTAGAACAAACATTAAAAGTGGAAGGCAAGAGGGACTTGCAGCTAGGTAGAGCAACGAGAATCCTTGAGACATTACTGGAGTGTTCTAATCATCAGACACAAGTCATGTATAAAGGGTTCATGAATATTAGGTCGTCAACTAATCAAAATTACTACTCCTAAATTCTGAATTTCCAACTTCGAATCCACGATCCATTTGAATTCGCCATGTAGATCTCTTGTTCAAACCAGCTACATGCATGTCCTACTTAAGGCCTATGAAATAAGGCACCCGCGGCCGATGCCATTTCAGTTCTGATCATCGACTTATAATTTATCGTTCTTTATTAACCTTAACCTTGTTACATGTCCACTACATGTATGTAATATAGTATGGCATCAGACGTTTTTGCAGCTGACAGCTCTGCCGGCTTGCACGAGAGAGAGCGGTAGCTTGGGATCACTGCGTCATGAAGTCTCATGGATACACAGCTGAGAGACTCTGGATGCATCGAACGTCCGATTCGAGGTGAACCTGTCAGTTGAACTATGTCAGACCAGCAGCGCACTGGCACTGGCAGCTGATAAACCTCCATGTGCCTACGCCGGCTCAGGATCTCAGGTAACAGTCAGTGTGGTGGCAACCGCATGTTTTTGAACGTCAGTGGTTCCAGGGCAGGGATGCCAACCCTAGTAGCCATAGCTAGCTATAAAAATATGTAGTGCTCGCTGGAGAGTACTCTGTCAGCACGCGTACCCTGTGGAAATACAGTTTACACTGCTGGTGTGTGCGTGTATAGTACGCGTAAAGACTCGCTCTTATGCCGCACCGTGCACGTTTAAAGCCAACTTTAAAAAAAATTTAAAAAGAATAATAACAATAACATTTGAAAATAATAAATAAATAAAAAGTCACTTGTAATTTTAAGAGAGCTTAACTTTTGCAACGCGTGAGGAATACCGACGTTGATCCTGCCTAAGCTAGCGTTCTTTCCAACATGGAGTTGATGCCGCGCGTGGTGAAGTTAATACTGTTGGTAGCCCGCGCGAGATGCTGGTTTTGAACAGCTTGTGGGTCTTCAAATCCACCTCCACACGCCCTCAACTTCAAGCGTGCCTGTCAGGCCTTTTATTCCGCCTACATACCTGTACACAACAGTACTATACTTTTTTGCACATTAATTGCAAATCCATCAATTGATGCTAGGGGAGAATATAAAAATGAATTTAAAAGTGGATGGAGTGCTCACTGGACGGGTTCCTGGCCCAGGGTGGGACCTGAAGGCGTTTGTGGGCGGATCCCAGAGACGACGTTAATTATTATTAGTTATTACTCTTCTTAGCAAAAGTTTTAGCAGCCTGCTAAGATCGCCAGGGGCCCGGGGATTCGAGTTTGCTAACTTTAAAAAAAAAAATTTAATACTGCCAAAAAAAATAAAATAAAAAAACGGCCAGAACGAATCGCTACCCAATTGTCATGCCCCATAAATCGATCCTCTAGACTTTGCAGTCTGTTTCTTTAACGTTATAGCTTGTCTCGTTTTTGATTTTGGATCTTGGTTTTTTGTTTTTCTACACCGACCGGTTTAAAGTAGGGCACGCTCTGTGGATCGTAGAGAACCCCACGAAGCTAAGCCATGGAGGGGCACCCGTTAAGCTCAAATCTCTAGATTTTATATATCACATATACATGTATAGTATCACGGCCACGGCTTTACTCTTTACTCTTATTTCTCGTTTCTTTTTGCACGGGGTGGAGTTTTGGGCCGAAGAGAATCGATTTCATGGTCAATTGGAACTCGTGTTCCCTTGTTCTTGATATCTGTAAGATATCCTCTCACCGTAAAGTTGTCCAGCAGACTTTCAGGACTCGCAATGACCCACCCGGGGCGTGGGCGGACTGGGAGGAACTCACCTCCGGTTCCTGGAACGATGTGAAGGCGGCGCGACATGAGCGCAAAGTTTTCAATGACCTTGTAGATATTTTCTGGAATCACATTGAGGCGATTGAATTTAGACTCGATGATAGTGTCTGTGTCAATGTTACAGTTGATTAGATCTGAGTGCTCGCTACGCCTCAGCGTGCCCTTGAGGCCCATGAGACAGTGCCAAGACGACTTTTCAATGAAATCTTGGTCGCTCTGAGGAGGGTAGAAGGGAGAGTCTTTTGCCATGGCCAAGAATGTAATGTCCTCACTCCGCCTAAAGCCCCACGAACTCAAAGCTTGACGGGCCACCTCGAGCCCATGGGAGGGCATCCATACCAACGCGACGCTTGGTTTGGGAGTCAATTGAGATACAGGCAAAGCAAGCAAAGTTTCTAGAGACGGCGTTGTCTTGAAGCACCCACCTACCAACACAACGTCAAATACCACACCCGAGCTTGCCCAGTCGCTCAAGACCTCCGGCATATCTTCAACGCTTACGTTCGCACAAAATGGCTTGCATGCGTGTTTTGCCGTGTGCATTGTCTTGAGCTCGTGTAACTTCTGCAGACGTGGATATCCAACAAGGGGATTCGAGACGTTCATTATATGAGCTTGAGGTAGCACTCCAGTGCGCAAAAAGTGGTCACTGTAATCGTTACCAAAGTTGGGCAAAGTGGCTCTATTTTCTTCCTGTGTGGAATCTTCATACTCCGCGGGCCGCTGGTTAGGTGACGGTTGTGAAGGTGGCCCCGCCTGCTCAAAGTCCTGAAAGGAACTGTAGTACTGTCCGAGTTGGCGAACGTCTGTAGTTGGAGAATGCGGCGCTGGCGTAGAAGTGGCATTGGGAATATCATGCTCGAAAAACGATGAGCTATAGCTTGTTTTTTTGGATTCGCTTGAAGTACGATGTGATCGTTGATCGCTTGAATCTTCAGAGCTTGAGATTGACAGAAAACCGGTGTTGCTTCTAAGACTTGCAGAGGACATTTTTGAAAGCTTGATTGTTCATGGAAAAAAAAGGGCAATGGTCTTCTTTTGTACGCATCAGAAAGGACCAGGGTGCTTCATTACAAGTGGCTTGTTGTTGTGTGGAACTATTAGAGCCTCAATTTCACGCTGGTAAAAGGCCATGGACCATGTGGGTTATACAGCAATACATGTATTGTTAAATACAAGAAATATCTACTCAGTTGGTGTCTTCGTAGTCAATGTCGAAGGCGTCTTCTTCGTCTAGCTCGTCTTCATCCAAATTGTCATTCTTGTAAAGTTGGCGTGTCTGCGACGACAGCAAGTGCTCGAATGGCTTCTGGTGCTGTCGGACATTCCACTTGAGGGTCCTAGAAACAGAATCTATGTACTCGGTGGGGGCTGATATGATGGTAGGAAAGGGGAACTGGGAGGCGTGGACAGTGACATAGTAGCCAGGATGCAGTTGCGTGCGATGTCGGCCGTCAAAAGAGGCCCATGCTGTTGCTCGGGATGTCAGGGGCACGTTGACGCGGAGTACCATACTGTCCGGCAGTAGCATTGGCCGGAACGAAAGCGTGTGAGGGCAGATTGGTGTGACTGACATGGCAGGGACCTCTGGGTGTACGAGTGATCCACCGGCGGAGAGGGAATAAGCAGTGGACCCTGTGGGCGTTGAGAGAATTAGGCCATCCGCCTGGACAACCGTCAGCAGCGAATCGTTACCATAGAGTTCCAGCATGGAAACCCAGGGAGAAGGCCCTCGATCAATGACGATCTCGTTAACGACCTGATGAGTCGCTAGGCGGTTTCCGCGTGAGTCGTACACTGAGCAGGAAAACCGCATGCGGAGGTTGACATTGATGCCTGTTTCAAACACGCGAGTAATGTGCGACTTGTAGTCTTCGAAATGGAAGTTGGTCAGAAAGCCCAGGGACCCCAGACAAAAAGAAATGACGGGTGGAACAACCGTTTGAAACAGTCCTCCGACATGGAGAACCGTGCCGTCGCCACCGAGAGTTATAACCAGATCAAAGAGCTCGGGGCTATTGCGGCACATGTCACTGGTCCAATACTTGAGCAGGGACTGAAACTTTGGGTTCTTGCTGACAAGGTTGCGAGCATTGAAGCGTTTGGAGGTCTGCAGTTTGCTGTCCACATAGACGGTTTTGGAATGTGAAGCCATGAGCCAGTAAACAAGATCTCGAGTGAGGTAGATTAGCGAGTTATCTCTCGCTTTGGTGACAACCAACACTGAGTGCACGTTGATCCGGATATTGGCTTGTCCCAGACGTTTAGCAAGTTCTCTAACGCCGGAAGCAGTTTTGACAAGCCGAGAGTGAGACCAAGACGACAAGTTGTCTTCGGATGAGAGAGCTTTCAATACTCTAGAAACGTCCAAAGCCTCGTCAAAATTGTTGTGCACATAACATGGCGTTGAGGATATTGAGGAGGTGCGAGACGGCCGCTGAGAGAGGGTATCAGCAAAGGGGTGAAACGACGAGGGTTGATTAACGAGAGTTGCCGAAGAGGCATAATTTGATGGCGGTTTGCGACCTGACATGATTAACAACGCTTTCCACTGTTCCTGGCGATCTAATACCTAGGAATGAGGGTGGTTTTATTTTCTCAGAGATCGGAGATCGGAAGGTCGCCGCTATTCATCACCCATGGTTGTTGGGCGACTTGGAGGGGTTCGAGGGTAGGGGTTCAAGATTCGAATATTTATCAGCCGGATATCTTGATTGCTAATGGCCTATGTCGCGCACACGACCCTGAGAAGGCGCACGGCCCAAAATAACGCTTGACTCTTTCTCAACGATCCTATACACAAGTCAGCCCTCCTGAGCGAGTGGTTTGGAGGCACGAAGGCTTACTATTGCAACAAAGCCGAGATGGCTACGATTGCGATTAGTATAGCACGTTGAACAGATCCCGACTATGGATTATTGTCCACTCTCGCCGCTACCCCCCTCCCCCTCCATTTTTAAAGACGACGTTCTATTACGGACAGACAGCCGCATGGCCAAGATAGTGGGGAGACCATCTGTGTGGGAGAAGAGGGGATGAGATCGCGGTGTCAGAAGGCCATCGAAATAGAGTCAATCCGCCATGTTTGGGCCGTAAGTACCTATTCAGTTCTGTGTGCGCATGTTGAGTCTATTCCTATTCTTATTATCAGTTGTTATACAATTGCGTACCAGATACATCCTATAACAGGCTTTAGCATATGTGCTGGAAAAACTTGAAGTTCAAATGTTCATTTGAACGTTGAACTTTCTGAATCTTCGAGCTCTCGATATGTCGGCATCCTGACGGGTGCATGAGGTTCAATGTTGTTGTAGGAATTGGGCCAGGGATCCGAAATACTATATCAGCAGCCTAATTCAGTCACTCGCTTTAGTGCTCTCGCTTAAGCACCAGATTTAGCATCATGGTGAACAACAACCACGTTTATTGTTCGTTTGTTGTGCGTTTATGTTGGTCTGTGTTCGATTGACCTGTTCTAGTTGGTCCTGGAGTTCAGTTTAATACCTTGAACGCCGAGAAGCTTTCCAGAACCCAGTGCAGGTCTAAGGGTGTGTTGGTGTGAGACCAAATCAAGCTGGCTCTAAAAAATAAAAAAGGTGGAGTTTTAGATTTCAAGGCATGAAAGTTTGAACTGTTTTAACAGCTTCGAGGTCGGTAAATCCAAAATAGCTGATTATTCTAATGGAGGGCTCAGTGTGTTTTACAAGAAAGAACTTCACAGTACACAATTTTACACAAGTGTATACACTTGTAGTACATGAACTTGAAAGTCCGAGACAAAAAAAAGGGGAACTGAGTCCACTTTTAAGGTCACGGTGGGCTCAAGTGCTGGCAAAGGGCTACAAACGGGAGTTCCTTGAGAGCCTGAGCGTACTACTTTAATTTTGGTTCTGACAAAGCTATAATTAATATCGTTCGGTGGACGGAATGAGAAGAGGTTTAGGGTGTTGCAAAGGTCAGTTCAGTTTTGCCTGTGGCCGTTTTGCAGGCACCATGATGGAACGAAATAAAAATGTTTGTTTATTTTTTTTCATGGGGGAAATGGATGGGGGAAGGCGTCCTTTTGCAATATTTGCTTTGGGGTGGATCCCAGACGTCAAGATCGCGAGAGTGCTCGCCTTGAAGTCTTGGAATGCATATGAATGGCTTCCACTACTCCTACTTTGTACTGTTATGAACGCCGACGTCGACTGGCCACGATGTCGCCAATCATTGATCTACTGCTACTACTACGAGTGCTGGTGGTACCTGCACCTGCCTGTGAGTGTACGTACGCTATATGCACGTTTTGCGAATATTGGAGAATGCGCAGTGCACAGTGCACAACAAGTGGATTGTCTGGGACTTGAATATCAAATTTATTGTTGTTATCCAAGCGGTACATACACAATGTGTACACAATGCACTACGTACATATGGAGCTAGCTAGCAGGGCTGGCGCCATCCATGGAATATTCATATATGGCCGATATATCAAGTTCAATGTTTCTTCTACTCCAGGTACACACAGGTGCAGCTATCGCTTGGTACGCGTGTCGCGACGTCCGCTCAAAAGTTCTTTGTAGTGGTGGCTGTATTGACCAGATCCGCATGGAATCTTGGATGCCGCATGAAAACCCACGGCTACTACCTGCTGTCCACAGCGACAGAAGTTCAAATGTTCAAATGTTTACAAGAGTTTACTACGCATGAATGTATTTCTGCTTCTCATAATAACACTTGAACAGAATTTGAACCTTGAACGTTGATCCAAACACCAGTTGGCTCGTATTAATGGCTGTTTTACATACGTACGCAGTATAGTACTGAGCAAATATTTATAGACATCGGGGGCTGCGTAAGTCGCCAGCTGCACGTGTGAGATAGAGTCTTGCGTATCGAACTTTGTAGCGCTGTAATTTTGGCTTCTTTGGCCTCTTTGGTCTCGCTGTGCTAGCGCTGGGGAAGCTTAGGGAGGTAAGTCACCAACATGCGTTTGAACCTTGGAGCATCAACGATCAATGGCAGTATACTTCTCGCGATATCTGATTATTGAAAGAGCCTTGGCCAGCTGTACCGTAGTGACTCTCGAGATCTGTGTATATATTCTTGGGCAGCTACATACATGCTTGTAACGAGTGCAGGTATTCTGCACTACTAAAACTGGCACGTAGTAGCGTCTTTGGGCTGGGCCGGCCGGCTGTGTATATTAATTGAACTGACGCTCGCAGCTGTACGGTCAAGACGCATGCACTAATAAAAAACATATGGAACCTTGAGATCCCTGGCCAGCATGGTCAATGTCAACCTCTCTGGACCTTTCGAATCCGTCAATGCATGCATGTTAGCTGAAAGAGTTTAAGCGGTGAGCTCGCTAGCAAACGACAGTCCCCCGACTCCCCTGAAAGTGCCTACAGACCCGCCTTGGCGTGTTTCTTGTGTTTCTTGGTGCTATTGGACGTGATTATGCAGCTAACGTAAACAACATTCCAGTAACTGCGAACGCATTGAGGCTGACATGAGATCGTTATGTGTGATCATCGATCATGCTTGAGTGCTGGTTGGATGGTTGTTTCTTCTTGAATCTTCCAGTGCGTAGCGCTTGCTTGTCTCACGATTTGAAGCCTGAGTCCCGCAATCATCTGAAATACTACCATGTTCAGAAAACTACTATATCCATATGGTCTGAAAACTTCCAGGACTTTAGAATGCTCACCAACATTGTAAGCGGTAGCGATAAGCTAGAAGTTTTTCGGGTAGTAACGGTACCGCTGGCTGTGCGCTGTGACGGGCCCTATCTGGCAAGTCCAGAGAATCATCAATATGTCGGTGTTGATGCCGGACTGGACCTTTTGCGCAGTGAGAAAAGTCCAGAATCGTTGAGGCTGAATGCTTAAAATCCAGGCTCATATATCCGAGAACCCTCTACATCTTTAAATCTTGTGAACTTTGATCGCTGCTGAGCTCTCTGAGCGCGAAAGGTGGTGTATTCGCCGACTCGTGAACTCTCTTGAGCACTTGAGCTCTTTCAAACGCGTTTGGCCGAACTCCATCAATCGTTGAGCGCTCGGGAGTCTCGCTGAGTTTTGGAGAGTTTGGTTTTCGTGCGCTACGCATGAAATTAAGTTTCCACTTTGCGTTTAAATTCCCAATATCAATTGATATTGGCGCTAGACGCAAGTGGCGCAAAATGGCAAAAGAGTCGGAACTGGAAAAAAAGAAAAGACTTTCTCGTTTTTTTTTCAAAAAAAAAAAAAAAATGGAAAAAAGATTTTCCAGCTGCATAAACACAGCGAGAGAGAATTCACATTGAATTGTAATGCAAAGTTCGAACACCACCAGTGCGCGAAGGGCTACATACACTATGGACGGAGATCCACTGCGGTGAGACGATCATCTTGATCCCGGTGAAGATCAAAGCAGCAACTCCGTGCCTCGTGGAAATATTGTTCCTTAAGGTTCTCCTCAAAGCGCTCGAGGATCCCAGGCTCTAGCTACCACATAGTAAGAAACAGACGAGTATTTAGCCGTGGCTGGTGGTGAAGTTCAAATGCTACTCTATTAACGATTCAACGACGAGCCTTCTCTTTCTCTCTCTCGAGATCTCAAGGCTCTTCCAAATGCTCCAAGTCCCCGTGTTAGTCGCCTTCTTGCACTTATTCTAGTGGCCATCAAATTTAGACTCCACCGTTCAAATTGATGTTAGTACTGCACTCGCCAGCATTTCTTTTATAACCGGATCTACAGAAAAAGCACTTAATTGACGTTTTCATATTATTTCTCATACCATTTAAATTTTTTTTTTTTCTTCTTTTTCTTTTCCTTTTCTCTTCCTTGAATTTTTTTCTTTTCTGCTTCTTCTTCTTCTTCTTTTCCTTCCTTCTTTTCTCCCCTTTTTACACTCATTAGTCCTCTTCTCTTCCTTTGTCGTAGTCACCACCACCTTCCTCTTCTTCGCCAGTCTCCCACTCGCAGCAGGCTCGTGTTTCGGCGTCCATCACATCCCGCTATCCCTGCTTTATGCCGCGACCATTCTCTGCATCCATTATCCAAGGCTGAAATTGGCCTGCGCCAATCCTTTTCTCAATACCACTTCGACTCTTGCATCACAATGAAAATTCCTCGCATTTTACCGTCAATACTCCCCCTCCTCCTTATCATCGCCGTCTTTCTTCCTGCGATTTCAGCAGCTACACTCGAAACAGTTGGAGCCTACGCGTGTTCTGGAGAAGACAGCTCAATAATCACCGTCAACAACTTTACATTCAGCTTCGACAAAGACTCAAGTAACGTCAGCTACGTAGTCGAAGGATATTCCTCTGAACAAGTGGAAATCGTTGGTGAGTACAATACCTTTTCCAATACTACCCTCCCCCTTCGTTCTTTTTTTTTTTTTGCTACAAAGCTTTCTGTTCAAAACTCTAATTTCTCATAGCAAATGTGAAAATCTATGCATATGGCAACAAACTTCTCGACAAAGACGTAAATTTATGCAACGACAATATTAGCGAACTATGCCCCATCACCCAGGGTTACATCTCCACCTCAGGTGTTCACACAGTGCCAACAAAATACACCAGCTCCATCTCAGAGGTCGCATACCGAATCCCTGATCTGGAAGGAACAATCACTATCGAGCTATATAATGCTAGCAACCTCAGCCAAAATCTTGGCTGCTTCCATTCCTCCATTACCAATGGCAAGTCCACTGAGCAGGAAAGCGTCAAGTATGCCACCCTCGGTATTGCTGCTGCAGCTCTCATCATATCAGCCGTATCCTCTGCAAATGGTGGAGCTGGTGGTGCCGGCGGAGCTACCGGCGGCGCACCTGTTCCAGGCGTTGGTCACCCAATGCCTACCGGAACAGAAGCTTCAGGTGCAGGAGGAGCAGGTGGAAGTGGCGCCGTAGCGTCAGGACCTGGCACCAATGTGGCTGCAGGAGGGTGGCATCCGCCAGGATTTTCAGAATTTTTTTCAGTACTTCAAGGAATAGCGGTATCTGGCATGTATTCGGTCAACTATCCTTCTGCTTACCGAAGCTTTACGCAAAATGTAGGCTGGTCCACGGGTATCATCACTTGGGCCGGAATGCAGACTTCAATCGACGACTTCCGCAGGCGCACAGGTGGAAATCTTACAGCATCCAGCTATGAACGGCTGAAAAATACCACTCTAGTGTATCGAGATGATACAAACAGCAACATTACAGATATCTCAGAATCCGTCAGTTCCTCGTCTACCACGTCCACCTTCAAGCTCGTCTACGACCTGTATGCACGCGGTACAACCTCATCATCATCGAATTCGACTACGAGCTCCGATACAAGCTCTAAAAGCTACGTTGAAATCGTAACGGGTATCCGAGCATACGTTGAAAAACTAACTGTCCCTTCAACCAACACATTCATGACTCTACTAATCTGGTTTGCCATTATTGTGGGTATTTGCATCGCCGGCATCCTTGCCGTCAAACTTGCGCTTGAAATATGGTCTCTTAAGGGCAACGAGCAGAAAAAGTATGAAGGATTTCGAAAAAGATATCACTTGTTTATAGCGTCTACCTTGGTTCGTTTAACCATTATCTTTTACGGCCTTTGGGTACTTTATTGCTTCTATCAATTCAAAATTGGGGATTCTTGGGGCACGCGATTACTTGCGGGCCTAGTTTTCGCAATCACGACGCTTGTTTTGCTTTGTTTCACGATTCGCATTGTGTGGATTGCACACATTGCGTCTAAAGAAAAAGGTGGGCTGGAATATCTTTTTAAGCACAAGCCGTGGATTCGCAAGTACGGTCTCTTTTACGACCAGTTCAAAGTCAAGTACTGGTGGTGTTTTATTCCCTCCTTGCTGGCGGTCTTTGGACGTAACGCATTCATTGCGTTGGGTTATGGTGATGGCCTGGTACAGATCATTGGGCAGATGGTTATTGACGTGCTTCTTGTATTGCTTTACATTATATGCATGCCGTTCAATACAAAAATGGGCAACGGCATCAACATTGCCATCCAGGTTGTGCGCCTGATTTCACTGGCTTTGCTTCTTACCTTTGCAGTGCAGTTCAATCTTAACCAGATTGCTGCAACTGGTATCGGCATGGCGTTACTAGTAATCCAGGCAATCATGACCATCCTTCTCATTGTGTTAATTATGATCAATGCTGGAGTTGGTATCTTCCGTATGACGTGTGGAGGTAGACGCAAAAAGCAAAAGGCCAAGAAGCTGGAGGAGGAGAGGAAACGACAGCAAGAAGCCGAAGGATCATTAGACTCTGACTCGACTCGGCGCGTGCCCTCAATTCTCGAATACGAAAACGAAAAGAGCCCGTTCACCAATGTGACACGGCCATCATTTAATTCCCAACATCGTGAGGAGCGGTTTTCAGATAGCATTGACCGTGACGCGACTACGGCTGAGATACAGCGTGCTTTCAGTAATTCATCGAGGCTTGAAGCAAATGACGCCAGGCCCGGGTCTGTTAACCCCAAATCAGTTCGATCTTCACTGGCGATAGCCGAAACCATGCCAGCAGGAAACACAGCGAGGGAGTATTACGAGGCTGGCTCTAACCGCAATAGTGTGTCGGAGAGCTCTAGTGAGGAAATGAACATTTTTTCTGAAAGCAGTAACGTCGATATTCCGCACGCGACCCCTGAGACCACTAATAGAGAGATGATAGTTCCAAGCGGACTAAGACAAGTTTTCAGCGCTGAATCACCGGCATCGCCAACTAAAAATTTCAGTCGTCCCAGCAACCTAACGAAAGAGCAACCGCAAGACGCAAACAAGAGAGACTCGCATCTGAATCCTCAACCTAGCAAGCGACATCTCTTGCGCCACGAGCACAGCAGCAGCGGTGGGAGCAGCGAGCCTGATACGACATCGCTGAAAAGTTCGACGGAGTCGGGGTATAATGTGGAAACTGGAAATCGGAATTTCATCTAACAAGGCGCAAAGGTACAACAACACTAGTTGACAAGACATGTATGAGTGTTACAAGAACATTTAAAGCGTGTGCTGGAAATACTCAACATTAATTTTAGTTCTCACTCGCCTACCCAAAAAAAAGGAAGTTGCCAGCATAATGGGATTGAGAAAGATATTGTACTTGATAGTCGTTTCAAGGATCCGAACTTGAGGATTTTTTTTCACTTTTGCTTATTTCTTGGCTTTAAATATTTCTTGTTTTATTGTTTGTTTGTTTAGTGAATTTTCTGTTATATTATTAATTCTATCTTGTTTTATCTGTTGAACTTGATATATTCACTGTTCTTGATTGAGACTGGTAGAACTTGTAGCTAGGAGCTACTTGTATACTTCTCACTCAATCCACCGTAACGTATTCGCAGAATTTTAAGAAAGAAATGGTTCTGGTTTTGGGGGCGCGGCAATAAACCCCTTAAAAATGAGGTTCGTAGCTATCCAGCGCCGAAATAGCATCTCGAAGAGGAAAATCGTGATCAAGTAACATGGCCCAGTGAACGAGCCTGCCTAGTCAGACTGCGTCCAAATTTGTGGCGCACAACTACGAAGGAACTGCCAAATAAAAGAACGAATCGATGATCAAAAGACGTTACAAACCGCGAGATATGACACGATATAAAATTTACGCGAAGCACGGCTCGAATACAACGTACGTTAACTTTGAAAATGTATAGTTTATTGTTATTATCTAAAAATCAGGGGAAGGTTTTGCAATATGAAAGCAAAACAAAACAAGATTCGTATGAATGAAAAGCAAAACACATTCAAGAATCAGATTTCAATAACTTTCAGTTCGATCTCAGCTTCCAAAGACCAAGACTCGAGTTAGCTTTGTGGGATGAAACATGAAAGACGAGCCAACTGGAGACAGCCAGAACTTGAAAAGAAGTCAACTAGTATTAAAAATTAAAAGTACATAACATGAGAGAATAGGGGGCATTGAGGACTGGAGAGAACGTAAAGTAAAAGGCAAAAAAGAATAATGAAATGAAATGAAAGAAAAATAGGAAAAAAAAAGGGGGAAGGAATAAACGCCGGAAACTCCAACAGAAAAGAAGAAGGGGAAGCATTCAGCCATGAAAGAAAAAAGAGCATGATCATTGGAAAGAAAGAAAAAAAAAAAACCGAAAGGAAAAAAAAAATAACGTTCAAAGTTCATTGAGAAAAGGGAATTAGAAGAGCTGGACAAATCCAACCAACGCGCCTACAATAGCAGCTGTGGACGAGAGTTTGACTGCGTTCGCAACGGCACCGTTTGAGGTTGCAGTGCTAGAGGCAACGGCAGAGGTAGAGGAGACGTCACTCGACGACGCCGTCTTTGTTGCCGAGGTTGAAGCCGAAGAGGCAGCCAAAGTTGTACTTGTCAGCTGAGTCGAGTTGGCAAACGTGGTCGACGAGACGACGGCGCTTGAGGTCGAGTTCTGGGACTGCAGGGCGGCGGCGTAAAGCACGCGGGTCGACGCAGCGGTGGTGGTCTTGGGCTTGGTGGTGGTCACGGTGGACTCGGCAACGGTGGTAGGCACGACGGTGCGGACGACGGTGTTGCCGTCGAGGACCGTGATGGTGTGGATGATGGTCGAGTAGATGGTGGAGGTGGTTTCCAGGGCATCGTCGGGGTGGGCGTGGGCAACGGGGTTAGCGGCGGCCAGCGTGAGCATGGCAACGAAGGACGAGGCAGCGGCGGCGAGTTTCATGATCAAGGAACGACGGTAGTTAGAATGTGTGCGGTAAGGAACGTGGTAAGTTGTTGAGCTTGAGAGCGTTTTTCTAAGTAAACGAGAATAAACGTGTGAATCAGGAGATATATGGTGTCAAGAGAGGAAGAAAGAAGAAAGAAAAAAAAGGGAAAGGAAAGAGGAAGAGATTTATATATATTCATATGATTGAAAAGGCGGAGAAGGGGGGTGAAGTTTGGGCCTGTTGGCCGATGATGAGTGGGGACGTCACGATCCAATGGCGAAGGAGCAATTGGCCGTCCCAGAAGCAGAATTCCTGAGCTTTTCGGGTGTTTTTGTTTGATCTCGTAACGAATTCATATGATCAATGCCGACTGTGTGTGTGTGTGTATAATAATGTGTTTACTGCGTATGTTTACTATTGATCGCTGGAAGTTCTATAGGTTGTGTGAGTGTGTGAGTGTTTGGGTGTTTGATATGTATCGTCGACATCTGGACTTCAATACGTCGAGTGCATGTTTGAAGTACAGGCACTTGTATGCGATTACTCCATCGGGCAACGGGATTTCCCTGAACGGGCCATCAATGGCCATTGGCCTGCAAACGTTTCCAGTAACTGTAGTAGATCAGGCTCAATTGAGCTCTAGCACTGCTGCAGCAGTCTGTATTAGTACAGTATGTTGTTGTTTTAGGAAATAAACCTGCGAAGTAGAAACCCGTACAGTGGCTATAGAGTGTATTATAGGGGGTATTCACATTCGTTTGTGGGGTTCACGTGCTGCGCCGTTTACGAGGCATTTTAAATCACGTGAGATAAAGCTTAAACATAAACTCATCCAGGTGTATCACGTGACTCAATGTTTTAATTGATTGTTTTCATGAGGGCAAAATGTGCACCATATACACTCCAATTGTCACAGCGTCCATGTCGCTAGCAATGGTCTGTATGTAGTTCACCCTTAAATTTCACTTCAAACTTTCTACTTTTAACTCTCTACTTTCACACTTACATTCTCACGTTTTAAGAAAAAATCGCTGTCAAGGGTCTGTACAAATCACAATCAATCACTATAAACATGAGAGCCCTGTTCAATAATGCCGAATCCACCGATTTCTTGCACTCTACTTGGAGAAACTCAATGCTCTGATCAATTTGACAACTATCTAAAATGAATTTCTTTCTCATAATCCTCCTCCAGGACTAATGTGCCTCTCTCCATCTCCTGTTGCTTTCGCAAACATATCTGGCCAATCCTTCATCTACCGCTCCTCTACCACTTCTCACTCCACACGAATGCACTTTTTTCGCCCAATTTGTCGAGTTCATCGAGGCCTTTGTTAAATCCTCCCAACTTGCCGCTACTAGTAAATCCAGCACTTTCGCCATGAGCCCACCCGAAGCTTCCGATAGCAACAGCTCAGCCCGGATACCCTTTAGGTTCCTACTTCCCAAAGGATCTTTCGGAGTCAATGACATTCAATATTGACCAACCATTCATTGCAATGCTTCAATTGCACTGCCAAAAAATGGCGTCTTAAACTGAACGCTACCCCATACCCCTCAAAACAAGGTTCAATAGCTTCCAAAATTATCTCACCCATTAGTTGCGGCTATCATGTTCTTTATATATCGTCTCCTTCCTTGGTATTTCTTCCAACCTTCAGTTTTCTTCGTTATAGCAAAATCAGTTGATTCAATTGCTCTTTTAGCTATATCATCAAGAAATGGTCATCCACAACGGCAGAGAATACCTCAGCGCAGAGGAAAAGCGCTTGCGAGAAGACAAGAAGAAAGAAAAGGTTGGTACTTAAAACACTATTCGGATTATCTTTTCTAACCCATATTTTTCCGATAGTACTGGAAACGCTGGGGCCCATATCTCAGTGAGCGCCAATGGGCAACAGTCCGTGAAGACTATTCTGCAAATGGTGACGCTTGGTCCGACTTTCCTCACGACCAAGCCAGATCCAGAACTTATCGATGGGGTGAGGACGGTATTGCTGGTGTCTCTGACAACCATCAATTAACCTGCATTTCGTTTGCCTTCTGGAACGAAAAGGACCACATGCTCAAGGAGCGCATGTTTGGTCTGACCGGCCACGAGGGAAACCATGGTGAGGACGTTAAAGAATCATACTTTTACCTCGACAATCTCCCTTCCCACTCCTACATGAAGTATCTTTACAAGTATCCTCAGAAAAGGTACCCTTACGAGGAGCTGGTAGATGTAGCAAGCAAGCAATCTCGCCTCGAACCTGAATACGAGCTTTCAGACACTGGCATCTTTGATGACAATCGTTACTTTGATATTTTCATTGAAATGGCAAAGGATAAGGACAATGAAGAAGAACTCCTGTTTCGTGTCACTGCCTATAACCGTGGACCCGAAGCTGCCCCACTTCACATTGTACCTCAACTGTGGTTTAGAAACACTTGGGCTTGGGGTATTGAAGCTGAAAAGAAGAATGCAATTCCCGAGCTCAGCAAAGTCCATGAAAATGCAATCAAGTCGTCTCACTGGCGTCTCGGTGAGCGTTACCTCCACTTAGCTCCATCTCCCGGTTTGGAAGAAAATGACGAAGACGTGGTTCCCAAGACTCTTTTCACCAACAATGAGACCAACAAGGAAAAGCTCTTCAAGGTTAAAAACGAGATTCCCTATGTTAAAGATGCCTTCCACGACTACATTGTTGACGAAAAGACTGACGCCGTGAACCCTGAAAACAAGGGCACAAAGTCTTGCGCTTGGTATGCATTTGATTCTCAAGACGGAATTCCAGCAGGTGAATTTGTCACTGTGCGCTTCAAGTATACCAACAAAAAGCCCAACTTTGACGACTTTGACGAAGAGGCCTTTGACCAAATCATTGAGGACCGTCAGGATGAGGCGGATGACTTTTATTGGCGTATTAGCCCCAATGAGATGTCGGAGGACCTAAGAGCTATTCAACGCCAGGCTCTGGCTGGAATGCTTTGGACGAAACAGTTCTACCATTTCATTCACTCTCAGTGGTCCAAGGGTGACCCTGTCAACCCCCCTCCTCCTCCCGAGCGCTGCAAGGTTCGCAACCAACATTGGGCTCATCTCCACGTTGACGACATTCTTTCATTGCCTGACAAGTGGGAGTACCCGTTTTTTGCTGCTTGGGATACAGCCTTTCATTGCATTCCTTTAGCCATGGTAGACCCTGAGTTTTCAAAGAAACAACTGGATCTTATGACTCGTGAGTGGTACATGCATCCCAACGGCCAGATCCCTGCATATGAATGGAACTTTTCTGATGTCAACCCACCGGTACATGCTTGGGCTACCTTCAGGACCTTTAAAATTGAGCGTAAAATGTTTGGAACTGAGGACGTGGAGTTTTTGGAGCGCGTTTTTCAAAAGCTTTTGTTGAATTTCACTTGGTGGGTCAACAGAAAGGACTCTGATGGCCAGAATGTTTTTGAAGGTGGTTTCCTGGGTCTGGATAACATTGGTTTGTTTAACCGTTCCGAGCCTTTGCCAACTGGTGGTGTCCTTGAGCAGGCTGATAGTACTGGCTGGATGGCCTTCTACTGTCTACAAATGATGAATATTGCACTGGAGCTGGCCAAGCATCGGCCTGTGTACGAAGATATTGCTTCCAAATTCTTTGAGCACTTCATGTTCATTGCCGATGCAATGAGTTTCAGAGATGGTGGAGGTATTGAGAAGCCACTGTGGAATGATGAAGATGGCTTTTATTACGATGCCATTTCTTGGGGTGGCCCTTGGAGCCAGCAGTTGCCCGTTAGGTCACTGGTCGGCCTCATCCCTCTGTACGCATCATTAACGCTGGAGCCCCAGATTCTGCAAAAATTCAAATCCTTTAATAAGCGCGTCCAATGGTTTATTGAGAATCGCCGCGACATGACTGATCGTAACATTGCTAGTATGAGTGACCTGGGTACTAGTGAGCGTCGTTTGCTGGCTCTTGTGAACAAGGAACGTCTTGTCAAGATTCTTGATCGCATGTTGGACGAAGAAGAGTTCCTCAGCGACCACGGAATTCGATCCTTATCCAAGTTTCACAAAGAAAATCCTTACTCCATGACTGTAAACGATCAGATCTTCACAGTAGACTACGTCCCTGGTGATTCCAACTCTGGGCTCTTTGGAGGCAATTCAAACTGGCGTGGACCCATCTGGTTTCCTACAAACTTTTTGCTCATTGAGAGTCTTCAGCGCTTCTACATGTACTATGGTGAAGATTTCAAGGTTGAATGCCCTAAGGGCTCGGGCAACTATATGAACTTGGCCCAGGTGGCTCAGTTTTTGCAGAAGCGCCTCATTAGTCTCTTTGCTAAGGATAAAAAGTCCGGTGCGCGTCCCATCAATGCCGGAAATGAGCAGGCTGACCACGACCCTAATTTTAAGGACTATGTCCTCTTTTACGAGTTTTTTGAAGCTGACACGGGCCGCGGACTAGGCTCTTCACACCAGTGCGGATGGACGTCCCTTGTCGCTAAGCTCATCCACGATACAGGACTTTCGCGCTCTATGGACAACTTACCCAAGACGCCCATGTCAACTGCCGAGCATTACTTCGATGAGGATTTCTCTGACCGCCGTCACGCGCGTCGCAAGTCGACCAGCTTCCGGTTGAACCGCCGCATGAGCTCGCGATTTGCAGGCGCGGAGTCGAACTCTCCCAAGAGCAAACCACAAGACGATGAATCAGAAGACTCTGACTCTAAAAATATCATGGAGGACATGAGAAAACACTACGAGAAATTTAGCATGGGTGGACATGATTACGACGAAGAGTTGGGTAGATAAATAAACTAGTAGACCTATAATCGGAATATAACTGAATGAAATAATAGGCAAGTGAGATCGAGTCTTGCAACAGCAAACCAAAGCAAAGTAAAAACCAAACCTTCAAATGTACAAATCAACCAAGCAAGTTCAAGTAGCGTCCTTGTGTATCTGGAAGTTAAGCATCAATTATTTTATCAACATATACAAAACCCCGTAATCGTTCAAATACAAAAGCCTACAGATGCTAGAGCCATATATCCCTCCAAGTCACGTCTCGCCGCACGGCATTCGACAGGCCCTCGTTGAACTGTACCCACACCTTCTTGGCCGAGGCCGCTGCTATGACTTGGGACGCCGTCTCGCTGTTGGCGCCGTCTGCGGCAGCACTGCCGCCCGCTTTGGGACCAGCGGCCTTTTTGAAACGCTTGAACGGATCCACGGCCACGGGTTTGGGTGGCCGCCGTGCCTCATTCTCCTCCTCATCGTGATCCTCGCCGGCGGGGTGTTTGCGTTTGCGTTTGGCGTGATCAGCGTCGCCGCCGGCGGCGCCTGCGCGGTGGCTCTGTGCTTCAGGGTCGCTGGCCTTGTACTTTTTAGTGACCCAGTGCATTTCATGCTTGCGGGCCTCGTACTTGCGTTTTTGCAGCTCGTTGAACAGCGCATGGCGCGTCGAGTACTTGCCGACGCTTGCATTAAGCTGGTTTGTCTCGCCAAAAACAGCGAGCGTCTCAATGGGTGGGTACAAATGGTAGACGGTATTGCCGCGCTCGGCGTCCACCGTACGTGTTTGGAAGCTGAGGTTGTAGTCAATAAGAATGTCGACAATGCCCGTCATTTTCTCCTCGTTCTTCTTGCCGCGAAGACTGCCGCCGCCAATTTCAAAACTGGGATTGACAAGCCGGAGGAGGAACGGCAGTAGCTCGCTGCTTACCTCGGATTTGTTGAACGAATGCCTGCATTCTGGGGATGTAAACTGTATGAACTCATCACGAAGTTGCTCGTTCATACGCTTCATCTCGCGGTGCTCTAGCCCCGTTTTAACAATGATGTTTCGTCCGCCTTCGGGTACATTACTGTAGCTTGAAAAATATGAATAACATGCCAATGGCGCGTATCCGTAGTACTCTCCTAAAGTCCCGTGCTGGTTGACATATATTCCGCGATTAACCATATCGTGGAAATATAGCCAGTCTCCGAACTTGACTGGCTTTTGGAGCATGTCATCATGGTATTGCATCTCGGGGTACATTGTAAAACAACTGGTAATGATGCGATCATATTCTCCACATGAATGAATGTCGGATAGCACTGCGTGTGATTCTTCCGTCTTGTTGTTGAACCCTCGCTGTCGCCTGAAAATGCGATTCACAACACTCGTCCAACTTTTTTCGCGGTCCTTGATTGCGATTTCTGTATTGCCCTTTGCGGGTTCACCTGGCCGTGAGCTTGTAGACGCAACATCAATGGGGTTGACTCCAAACTGGAGAATATTTAAACAGGATCTCATATCACTGTCGGATTCGTTTGCAATCTGCGTTAACAATCTGCTATCAATTTTCAGTCCCTCAGCTGCGCACACGGATCTTAGTCTATCAGCGACAATTACTGGTGACACTTTGCGATACGCAACGACCTCAGCTAACGGCCGCAACGTCCTCAAACTTGGTGTAAATGCGTCATTACAGATTGCAATTATAGGTCTTAACAGCAATCTGGCTCCTTTGTATGCCTTTCCACCCAAAGCCCCAGGCTTGACACCCTGCTTGACAAGCTGTGTGGCTCTCGCATCAGAGTTGACGAGATCCACTAATGCTCTAATGAAACCCTATTCAGTTAGTATGCCATTCCAATCCAGGATCTAATTACTTACGCTTTCTGAAGCACCCTCCACCTCGTCAGCAATCACACAGACAGGGTTACCAGCAACCCGATGCGTAGCCACCGCACTCTTGATCTTGTCCTTGACAAGCTGTCCGGACCGTTCATCACTAGCGTTGATTTCGAGCACATCATAGCCTGCATGTTTGGCAATAACATGTGCAACCGTAGTTTTTCCAATTCCAGGTGGACCGTGTATCAACATGATGCGCCGTTGAGGCCGATCAAACGGATCGCTGTAGCCTTCGTTGCTATTACTCGCACTGGCAGTAGTCTCTGCCTTAAAAACCGCACTTGACCACCCCAGAAGCCACTTGAGCAGCTGGCGATGCGTCTTTTCAGGTCCTATAAGATCGATCCACTTCTTGGGTCGCCATTTCTCACTTAGCAGTGCCGTCGGCCGGTTCGCTGATTTTTGAAGTTGTGGTTGTTTTGCAACGGCTTTCAGTTGCTGCTCATGCTGTATTTCCTCTTCAACTTTGTCCAGAAGCTTGTGAATAGGGACTCCAAAGTAGTTTCGATTGCCGACCGTTTCGGTCACGCCTGGTTGTGGGCCCTTGTTTTGAAGTAGAGGATCAGCGATTTTGGGTAGCTTCTTTTTGAGATGCAGAGTACGGCCGTGTGAGAGTCTAGCGGTTTTGGACAGGGCAGAGTCCTGTAATTTACTTCGCGTTGGTCGTGATCCTGATGCGGAAGCATTGGAAAGAATGGAGGTGCCCAAGTCGAAATCGTCGTCAAATACAGTTAGTGATGATGCGTCTTTCTTTGTCGTATCCTCAATAGTATCCTGCAACTTGGTCGGTGCTAATTGCTCTGGCGTTGCTTTACTAGATAGGATGGAAGCACCCAGATCAAAGTCGTCGTCAAACATTGAAAGCGCTGGCGTCTTGACGGCATCCTTAAGAGTGACTTCCAACGTACTCTTTATTGTATCAACGGTGGTGTTTGCCTCGGTACTCCCCAGACCACTCAAAGTCGCTATATCCGAAGTGTCGGGCATGGTAACGATCGCGTTTCTAAAGAACTGAAGGGGTTCGTTCTTCAAATTTAGGATTTTTTTGACGTGTTTATTTTTTTTTTGTTGTTCAATTTAGGAACGCGATATTCACAACGCGAAACATGTAACGCGAAATTTCAAAAGCGTTTCTTCCTTCTTGAACGGTCAACAATGACGGCAAATAAAACTATGGAACAAATGGATCGCGATGAGCTTCAGCTAACGCTTGCAGTGGTTTGGCACGGAATTGAATATACTCATGTCTTTGGCTAATGCACTTTAGGCTGTGGTGATTCTCAAGAAAGGGTATCCGCTTGAGAAAAGGCAAGAAATAGCAGATCGGATCCTGAAGAAACAGCGCGACCTTCCGTCGTTCTGGCGAGGACGGTATCGTGACAGAATGAAGGACATCATTGAATTGCAACTACAAGTGTCGGCACTCAAGTCTCAACTGAGCGATCGCTCGAAGAGCACCCATTTGGGCTTGCAACCAGCGGCTAGCACTCTCAGCATTCCGCAGGTAGCGCCTGTAGACGATATGCAGTGTATGTGAGAAGCTATTGGGGCATTGTCTCGTGGTTGGACTAATACAATAAATAATAGTTATTACGTCTGGGCTAGAGCAGCTGAAGCAGATTACAGATTTGGAGCACCTTCGCTTTTTCCTTAGCTACTTTTTCACTCGCCTTATCAAGCTAAGCGCGTCGCCGAACCATCACTTTCGCTTCACCGCCGAAACGGTCCAGCTTATCGTTGGGTGCATCCAGGACTGCCACAGCGCCTGGATTGAGCGGGTTCCACCCCCACAGGACGTCTATGATGACAGAGGTACTACAATAAGTGACGACTATTTGGGAGGCCCTAGCTGTTTCTTTTCTTACATGGTTGCTTGGTTTTATGCCCTATGGAATGCCACGAATCACGGCGACCTGGGGCCCATCGATAAGACATGTGTGACGTGCCTCGTGAGCATGGTAAAGCCGTCATTGGCTCTCCGCTGGAGTGAGTTTACCTGTGCTACTAATAATTGATTATTGCATTGAAGCACATTCAATAACGCGCGTCGTGCTAACTTTTGAACTTACCACTAGATGGGATTTACTTGTTAGGCCAGTTTCTGCTAAGTACGGGCAAGCGTACCGCCCTGGGTAATCGCTATGCCGATGAAAGCCGTGCTGCCTTGGAGCGCCGGAACTACCTGTCGTTTTGTTTTTGTTTACACAAGGCCATGTCAACTTTATTGCGTGCCCGAGCGAGCAGTTCTCAGAAAGCGAGTGTCCAGATACTGCGGCTGAAGCTTGCAGAACTCAAAGATGATATAATGGTGTATATGCTCTACGGAATGGAGGACGTGCGTGTGAGCGAGGCATTCCTTGGGTTATCCTGGAAGAGCATTAAGATTTGAGTTTCGAGTGTTTCAAATTTCCACTAGTAAGAAAAAGTACAATACAATAAAATAAAAATTGTCATTGCTTTTTCAACTCGTCAAAGTACGGATGGTGCATGGCTTCCAAGGCTGTAGCGCGTGCCTGATGATCATACAGAAGGAGCCTACTGATCAAGTCCAGCGCAAGTGGAGTCGCGAACTTCGCACTGCGCTGGCTTGCGACCACACCCCAGTCCACGGGTGGACGAGCTTTGAGATTTTCAAGCTCTTCGCTCAGCGTGATGCTGTATTTTCGAACGTAGGCGTAGAGTGAGTCTGTACCGAGCACACGTGAAATCTGACCAAGCTGCTTAACATTGTCATCTCCCTGGAAGAGATACAGCTTTCGGGTGATGAGCCCTGCAAACATGCAGCCAAACGACCACAAGTCCAAGGAGTAGTCGTAGTGGGGAAATTCTAGCAATAGTTCCGGGGCTTTGAATTGCTTAGTGCCCACGTTAATACTGTACTCGGCGCCGGGGTGATAGAACTCGGCAAGGCCCCAGTCAATCAATCGGAGCTGGCGCCGGGAGTGGTCGATAGTGACGTTGTGGGGTTTGACGTCTCTGTGCATAATCCCCATCGAGTGCGCATAGTCGAGAGCTTGGAGGAGTTGGAACATGTAGAATTTGATGTCCTGGTATGACAGCTTAGCACACAACAAGTGAATGTCAATAGTGGGGACGTGCTCCAGCACGAGCGAGAACATGCTGTTCTAAGCGTGAAACACAGTCAGATAGACCTTACCAAAAATGGCCATGTTATTTACCTACAGGATTCTTGATAATGTCCAGCAGCTTTATAATGTTGGTTCCACTGGCCAGGACGGTGAGGATTTTGATTTCGCGTTTAATTTTGACAGACCGCACAGGCTTGAGCACCTTTATGGCGACGGCTTGGCTGGTCTGGACGTTGAGGGCTTTGAAGACGACCGAGTATTTGCCGTGGCCGATTTTGCTGAGGATTTGGTAGTTTTGTGACGATCCCCAGACGAGTTTAGCGTTTTCTAAGAGTACAAATTAGTCAGTGCCATAGAAGGAGCAAAGCTTGGAGAGAAGAACTACCGAAATCCCAGTAAGACTTGGGTTTGGATGAAGCTGCGTAGGCGTAGACCCTTGACACAGGAATACCCTGGTTGTTGACGCATTTGAAAAGCATGGCGTTTTGAAGGAGCAATGGCACAGAAGTATGGGACGAAGCTTCCATCTGAGCGTTCGCCCCGTGGAGATCAACGTCACCGAGGCCCTGCGGCCACAACGAATCTGTGGAGAAGAACTCGCGGAGTGTGTGGTTAAGGTGCGCGGCTGTGCAGGGTTGGGGAACAAAAGTTGTACCCTTTCCAAGTCCTTCGAAAAGGTCCCAGTTGACATTTGATCATCCAAGCTTTGCTTAAGAAACTCAACCAACACAACTGAAATGAGCATCAACCAGATAACAACGCCGGTTGCTCCGTACGAAGGCGAGTCGTGGGTATATCACTGCCCTGCGTCGCAGTCCCGCGTAACCATCCAACTCGAAACAGTGAACAGCAGCAGCGGTGGCGGGAGCAGCACAATCGAGTCGTCCAGCGGCACGGTGTACCTCAGCACGCGGCGGCTCGTGTACGTGGCGGACACGAGCGGGGGCGCGACGGGCCGGCACCACGTGGAGGGCAAGGGCGACCGCAACTTTGAGACGCTGGCTGTGCCGCTGGACCGCATCAGCGACACGCACCTGCACCAGCCGTGGATCGGGCCCAGCGGGTGGGGCGCGGTGGTGGCGCCGGTGAAGGGCGGCGGGATGGAGCCGGAGGACTCGGTGTGGAAGCTCAAGATGGTGTGGAAGGACGGCGGCGTGTACGACTTTGTGGGCGCGTTTGAACGGTGCCTGGAAGCAAACGCGAGGGGCCAGGAGCATATAGAGGAGCTGCCGGTGTACAGCGAGACGTGAGAAGTTTTATGTGTGTGTAGAGTACCGTTAATAGCGATGACTAGTGTTTGTGAGAATCAATGAAAGATGTAGCAGTAACCGCAAGACCAATTGATGGTCATGAGCTGGGCATGGTTGAGGTTTGTTCAATTGTTTTTTCTTTTGGACCATGGTTTATAACGGTGTTAAAGCGGATGCAAGTGCGTGGCCAGGAACGCCGACCGTTGGAGGGGCTGTGAGCAGACGCAGTGCCTTGTGCCTGCCGTCAAAACCGGTGCGCTAACCTTGTATGATCGTCGTCCGGGGATGGCTGCCGGCGGCGGAGGATTCGCCCGCACTGCGCGCAGCTGCGGGGCCTGCCGGACCGACACGGCTCCGCTGGGTAGGCGAAGAAGAAAAAAAAAAGCGTTACGGGGGGACCCCCCTTGCAGATGCAACGGGTGGGAACTTGGGTCATTGGGGCCGGGCGAAGCGGCGGGCGATTCGGTGCAGGCGCCATGGATCCGCGCGTGAAGAGCCCTTGATATCAAACGGTGAGGAATGACGACGTTGGGAAGGGGTGCACGGCGAGAGAAGGGGCTTGGCTACTATGTGGCTAGCCTGATGTGCAGCGGCATATGCTGGCTGCGTGGCGGTGTTCTGTGCCGTTCCAAACGGTGCTGAGAAGAATTCCTTTCCATGTTCTGCGCAATGTGTTTCAGCCTGCGCAGTTTGGAGGAGGCGATGCACCTCGCCGTTAGGCGATCCAACGCTAGAGAGGCTGGATCTAGATTCACAGATCAAGCGACTGCAAACCGTGCGCTTTGTAATGGAGACCCGTGGAGGTGGGTGAGCCCCTGCAGCCCGCGACGACGCTCTTTGATCAGTGCCAAAGATAAAACACGAGCATGTACTTCGTATTGGGGTCTAAGAGAATGACCAAATATTAATAATGAGTACAGCTGGAGGCATCTGAAACACTTGAGACATCTGCCGCTGGCTGCTAGAGGCATATGAACTATGTGGGCGTATCGCGATGGACGAATTGCGGGCCGCGTGGTTGGGCCGTTGGCGAGCGTCATCATGGCGATTGATTATCAGCGCGAGTGCCGCGTAGTCCACCGGTGCGCGCACTGTCCACACGCACGTAAAAATAGAAACTGAAAAAAAAAAAAAAAAAAAAATTAAAATTAAAAAAAATACCAAAAAAAGGGGTGCAGCAGCTAGCGTCAAACGCACTCGCCGGTGCTTTTGGGCTTCTCGGCTGCAGCCAAAACGCTCGTCCACCACATGCGGTGCCTGAAAGACGTTGGGACTCAAAAGTTTCCATGGCGCGCAACACCAAGCAGACTTGACACAGTTGACCAGTGCGCATGCGTGTTGATAAGGAGGCACAAGGTCTGGGCGAAAGGGGAATGGCGGGACTTGCGTCAACGGTCGGCCTGTTTCTTGTTTTAATATTATTATTTTCTATTATTATATAATAAATGTATGGTATTTTGTTTTTTGGGATATATCAAAGTTAGATAACCGCACGCGGTGCAGTGATGTTCAAACGGTTTTTCTTCTTAGGTTGAGAAAGTGTGCGGTGCGAAACTTTGAAGGGCTCGAGTGCTTGATGTACTGTATGTAGGTTAACGATATCCAAGCTTGAGGAATGGAAGGTCTGGTACTGTAGTCCTAGGAATGGCAGAAGGCTAGTCACACTGTGAACGGTTTCGACCTTTGAACAAGAGCAGCAAGGCTGTGACCTGTGAGAGCCAAGCCAAGGCAAGAATTGGACAACGCTGCGAGCAAACTGCCGTTCACAAATCTTTTCAACCGGCCAATTCTACATTCCAGTTATCTACAGGCCACAGCTAGCACTTGACTTAACGGAGTGCTTTGAATTGAAGACAATAGTACGTAACTTGAAGTATTAAAAGGGATTAAGAAAGCTAAAAGATATATATAAATCAAAATAAACAGGAGATAAAAAAAATAAAAATCAAAGTAATAAAATAATAAAATAAAGATTGTATTGCAGTGCGTTGATTTTGGCAGATTCCCCGTCTCGGCACTCTCAACGCTCTTGACGCTCCTCCTGCGATCAATGAGTTTTCCTTTCGGAGCACTTGAGTCTCCAACTGACGCCCTTCTTTCCTCTCATGGTCAATTGGGTTGTTTTTTTTGTTTCTTTCTTTTTTGAGCTTTTCGGTTTGTTGATGTTTTTTTTTTTTTTGCTTTTTTTCTTTCCGTTTTTCCGTTTTTTTGTTTTTTTTGTATTTTTTTTCTTAACATGACAACGTTAAATTGATCATCGCTCGTATCGGCTCTTTGTTGGTTCAGGCCTTGTTAATTCAGGCCCTCAATGTTGTAGTAGTTTAGGTCTCGCCCGCCCCTCCCGTGCAATGAATTTTTTTGTGTCTCCTTAAATTCGACACGACACTGAAGTTGCGCCCACACCCTTCGAAGTCGCACTGGAACGGCTTTTCGCCCGTGTGCGAGTACATGTGTGTTTGGAGCGACGACGGCCGCGTGAAGCGCTTGCCGCATTCCTCGCAAATGTGCTTTTTGCACGTCTTGGTCGAGATTTTGGAGTTGAACGTCGTCATTAGGTGTGACTGCGGCGCCGTGGTGGTTGAGGAGGAAGGGGGCATGGGAGGAATGAGCTGGAGGGGTGCTTGTGCTGGTGCCGGGGCAGGTGTTGGTATTGGTGCTGGCTGGTGTTGAGGAGGGTAGGCTGCGCCGAGGAACGGCGGGCCGGGTTGAATAAGCCCATGGGGTGGGGGTGCTTGGGGATGGTGGATATGCTGGTGTGTGTATTGCTGCTGCTGCTGGGGATCCAAGTAAGGGTTCATTTGCATGGCCATCAGGTCTGGCTGTGGAGGGGAGCCTGCTGCAGAATGGTACATTATCTGGTGTGGGTGCGGTGGTGCGGCCGTTGTATACTGCGAGTTCATGAGCGCCATTTGCTGCTGCTGGAAGTGCGCCTGCTGCTGAGCATCGTCTGGGATCTGGCCTGGGAAGGAGTAAGTCCTTGTTTGGGACGGAGAGGAGCTAGGGGTTGGCCTTGAGTTTCGGTGGTATGGCTGGCCTAGGGGATCCACTGGGACCATTCCATTTGGGTAGGCTTGGTAGGAAGTCTGTGGAGTGGAGTTTGCATTGTAGATGTTTGGCTTGATGTCTCCATTTCCATGTGAGGAATGCGGTGGTGATAAGGGTAGAGCAGAGTAGGCGGATGCATGCTCCTGTTTGATGAAAGGCATGGGTGCAGAGGTGGGCTATGAAAGGGGCTTTGAGTGACTGTCGGATTGAGGAGTGGAGTGGTATTGTAGGTGTTTGTGAGTGCTGTTGTTGTATGAAGGAATGTGCTTGTTGTGATCAATGGATGGCATTATTATGGATCAACCCCGGAGAATTGGTGCGCAAGGGAGGTTCTAGAGACGACTATCACTCAGGCACAGAAGTCTAAACCGGGAAAAGAAAACAAAGTCGAAATGTATAAAAAAGAGAAAAGAGAAAAGTCCAAGAGAGAAGAGGAAAAGAGCGGCATATAAAAGAAGATCGGGAAATGGAAAAAGGGAAGAGGTACATGAAAGAAAGACGTAGATAGTACTGGTGAGCAGTACTAGTATAATAATTACTTGTGTTATTTATTGTTGTCTGTATATTTTATTTTTGAGCCTGCAGAGGGGAGGTATACACTAGTAATTTCACAAAGGTACTAACGCAGGTGTTTTGGATTATAAAATAGTATTAGTTTGGGTCTATACCAGGTTGGCCGTGCACAAGCACTTGAACACTTGAGTTATCATAATATTGTTGAGATCTATTGGAGGCATCAATAGGATTCATTATTAGTACTATGTATGAGTTTATGGTCATTTCAAGTATTGCGTTCGTAGTTGAGTCCAGATGTTTTCTTTTCTTCTGATTCTTCTGATTCAAAGTTAACTTATTCCAAAGGTTCAAAGTTTACGGGATGAATGAGATTTTTGAGCTTACAACTGACTGTATCACGTCCATACTATGACTTGATTTTGATTTTGGTATTCATCCTGATGTTAATTCTGATGTTGATTCTCATGATATTTGATATTCATTTTGACGGTTGTTTCTTTAATTCATCGTCTTGTCTCGACCATTCAGCATGAATTTAGTCCCAAAAAAAGCAACAACTTTGGGTTTGTCTCGGTGTATAGTGTTGACCACATTTAAACCTCATGTACCTTTTTTCAACACTCGAATTGAGTTCTTCGGTTACAGAGCTACCAGTGTTGAATATTTGGGGTTAGCGGGGTCTGTGCTGCGTTGGTTTACTGTATTCGGTTAGAGAGATGAAACAAACAAAATATTTGAACTTTGAACTCTGAACTGCCATTACTATAAGGCGAATTCCAGATAGCTTTTGATTAGTAGGCAGCCTAATAAATTTAACAATATCAATATCGATTAGAACTGGAAGTAGTAGTACTTGGAGTAGTATACATATATATTCCAGGTATTGAATTCCAAAGTCCAAAACTTGAAACATGTATTCAAAAAAAAAAAAGTTCCAAAAGTTCTAATGATGAATTCATGACATACTAATTCCATACCGTATGCTTTGTTCAAGAAGAAGTAGTTTGCCATTTCGGACTTGCGCCTTGGACCTAAGACGTCATGAATTAAATTCCCCCTATTGGACACCTGCGAACATTTCAGCACGGCCTGGAGAGGGGAAGTAGCATATCAGCGAAAATGCAACTGAAAAAAAAAAAAAAAATTAAAAAAATGATGAAATTCAAATAAATAAAAAAATGAACGTTGCACCCAAAAGTCACATGAATAGGAAAAAAAACAAAAAGAACAGAGTAAATTTAAGCATTCAAAGTTCCATTAGCATCAGCATTATAACTGTTGAACTTTAGAGTACTGATGTAATATTCGATGCTATCACAAAGTGTACAAGAAAAGAGGTATACACCACTGCTACTACTAGATCGATAGGATCCATCATGATACAGATATCTCTCTAATATTGCCGTGACGCCTTCAAAAGCCTCGAACCCTCTGGCCAAAGGCACAAGGGGCTCAGCGCGACTTCCCAAATATTGTTGCCTTCAATCTTTACAGTAACTGCAACAGCCCCAGATATACCTCGAGAATTGGGCAACTCGCATACAATATAGCTGATATCGAGACAAGCACTGAGTAGTGAACTTTTCTTTATATACAATAGTCATTCACTCAGTGCTAGCTAGTACTAGTAGAAGTGCCATGTGCTTATTAAAGTCACATATGGGACCTGATAACCGGCTTTATTGTGTTCTCAAGGCGCTATACTATCAAGCCCGCCTTTTTTAGACTGCATAGCATAGTACTATGATTGGACTTGATTAAACTATAGACCTCGATATCTCGTTTCGACCCCATGATATAATATATGCTACTACTGCATGCTCCAAAACAAGTATACACGGCAACAAAAGCCATTTCCATATCGATCTTACAGTCTACATCATATACACATATCCCTCCATCATGAATACATGGGTTTAATCTTCTATTATTTATTGATTTATAAACATTTTTTTCTTTGAAATACATATTGTTGTATAATTAAGCCGGCCTGTGGTCGCTTCATGTTGCCTGTCATTATATGCAGCTCGTATACAATGGATACATCCAGTATGTGAATTCACAGGCCGGCCTATGTATTATATAAAAATGGAGGTCACAGCTGTTGGTTTTTACATCAATAATGTACGGATGAGAGTTGAGAAACCGAGAGGGTATCTCTCGATGTGTGTACTAAACGTATGGCGTTGCTTAATGGGGTGTGAATGGAGTGAATGGAGCCTGAAAGTACTCCGTCATGATCAAGGCGGTGTTTTTCCGAGGCTGTGTTTACTACTATTTAGACTCGTTCAGGCTAATTAGACTACGATTGGAGTATCCAATTTATTGTGCTACTAGAAGACGAAACATGTAATTACTAGTATAGTATGGAGCTATATAAAGGCTAAATAGAATTTTATTACTCCAAACTTGAGTTGGACCTAATTGGTCCTTTTCAGATTGGCATAGTACTTTTACTATTACTACTATCATGAAAATATACACATCATGGATGAATTTGGAGAAACAGGTGTATGCATGCTTATTGACGTCAGCAGCACAAAGAAACATATGCTGGCCGTTCAAACAATGGATCAATGTGAACAAGGCGCTTGACGCTGCTTGTTTGGTGGCGCGCGGCGGATCTGCCCGGCCTATCGGTACCTGGCAGCCATTGCTATATTCAAAGTTCTAGAGCTAGTAGCTCAACGAGTACTATGGATCGTATGTATGAAATAATATTCAGATTTCAAAGCTATGATTTACATGGGTACGATTTTGCCAGGAACATGGCACGTCGTTTCATTGTACGCACGGAGTCGGTTTCAAATGCTGGTGGAAATGCCGGTTAGATTACCGAGTATCGAGAACAAGGACTAGTAAAGAGTCGGCCATCGTGAGCTTGCAGTTCAGATGGCCATAATTGATCAATGATAGCATGTACTCTGGGAGCTTTCAGGGCGTTTGCACGTGCGCGCAGACTTGAGCTTCTAGTGTTCTAGCGCTGTTCAAAGGTCAAAGGTTGGAGCAACATTTTCAATATCATCCCCGGTTAGCACAGCGCTGATCGATAGAGGACGCAAGGTCAAGGGGCAATCGTATACTGTTGGGAACATTCGAAGCAATCGATCAACGTGACGGTCAACTGGTATCACCAATCAGTCCGCTGCAGTGCTATCATGACATCAATGTGTGCACTGATCAATCAAACATTGAAGTTCTCGACACAGCGCTGCACCTTCATCATGGCAGGCAAGATACCATGCATGGCCCACGCGATTCAATACAGCAATGACGTCGATAACGGCTGACTTCTAAAAATAACACCTCCTTCCAAATTCAAGGTTTTCATATGTTCAAAAGTTGCCGACACAGCACACACTCGGCGGTCTCGCGGGCCATGGAGCTGCGCATGGCCCTCGAAGTTCAACTTGGTCAACGAGTGCACAGTGTTCAATGCTAACCCCAATGGTTACCATCATTATCTAGACACTCGGAGCGCTATCATACATGTATGTACCAGTAGCTTGATTAGTGCTTGGCCGAGCGCTTGACCGCGGGTGTTGCCGCGGCCAGCCTGGAGAAACAGGTTAAGACGTGGTTATTGCGCCGGGCCACGCTTGAGTTCCAAACTTTCTGGTCCCGAGATTCTGTGCATGGCTACGGTTTCAGCTCTACAGCACAAACACTGGAAATATTAATATTTGAACACCAGTTGACTTCAAATGTTGAGAACAAAAGGCTTCAGAATATGTCAATGACCATGTTGAGCGCAGTGGTACTATCCATAACAATTATAACTGATGATTGAAAACTATGTAGAGTCAGATGGGGAAGCCAAAGAATGAACGAAATATCGCCGACCGGCCGGTTCCAGAGTATACGCGAGGCCTGGAAGCCTTGAGCTCAGCGGCCTCCCATGTGCTTTTCAAACTCTATGGAGCATCAACGTACGATCGATATGGACAACAACATTATGCTCAGGCACGCACGCGAGAGCAACGCCATTTGCCGTCGACTTTTAGGCTTTTGCGCTGATCTGCGCCTCTCTGGGAAGTTCAGCGCTTCTATTTTAAACAATCGGTCCAAGACTAGTCTCCATAATTCGGTAATCACATATTTGCTTTGAAATTACACATGTATAAGAAGTATATAGGAATGATAAAATTACACCAATGATTGTTACTAGCCTTCAATACTGCCAATGTTGTACATTTGGCAATTACTGGCCAAACTGAAAAATACCCCAGGCAAGACTGCTCGTGTAGTTGGTGTACAGCCTCTTGCCCTTGGAGTCGTCGTCACTGCTAAGATCAAACTTGGAGCTGGCTCCAAGAGCAACCGCAATGGGCATGATGTGTTCTATTGTGGGATGGGCCTCGAACGTGATGGGGGTTTGGAACAGCTCTGTCAGCTTGTCCACACGACCCTCCAAGTTCTTGTCTTCAACAACCTTGGTCAGGGCGCTATCAAACTTCGAGGCATATGGGGCCACCTTGCCTGAGTACGTCCACATGTCGCGGAGGTTGTGCACAGACATGCCCGAGCACACAATGGCAATGTTCTCGCCGTGACGGTCGCGCAGCTCGCGCAGGACGCTGCCAAGCTGGTACGAGCTCTTGGTCTCTTCGGCAATGTGCAGCGCTGATCTTGACCGCATTCCGCTGGACGACGACGGCAGGGACATTTGAATCACAGGGAACGGGACGTAGGTCTTGTTGTTTTTGACGCTGAACTCTGGGAGGGCAACACGCATAGGCACCCACAGGCCGTGGTCGAACCCACGCTTGCCGTACAGCTTGCTGTTGAACGCAGGCTTGCCGTCGGCCGACGTGGTGATCTTCTCGGCAATGCGGCGCGACAGTTCCTTGGAGCCGCGACTGTGGAATTGCTCGGAGTACATGTGCTTGTCGAATCCGTAAAAGTCATAGATGAGTGAGTTGTCGCCGTCAGTAGATGTGATGCCCACGTCGGCGAGACCGTTGGATGAGCGTGCATAGTCCTGCTGCCAGTGGGCGCTGACGACGAGGAGTGCTGCCGGAGGATCCGCCAGCAGCTGCTTGCCCAGATCAGTCACTGTGTCGAACGCGCCGGCATCGCCAAAGCTGTCCTCGCGGTACATGAACGTAGGTCCACCGTGCGAGACAAAGTAGACGGGGCGGAGGCGACTGGCTGCGATGATATTGCTCATTTGTGACTGGTTGGTGCTGAGTTCTGAGTTAACCTTTGGAGTGGTGGAGGTGGTGGTGGACTTGTTGCGAATGTAGACAAAAGTTGACAAGAGTAGGACTAGAATGGATACTAAATACACGAGGGACTTGCTGTGTAACATGGCGAAATAGAAACGAGGAAGGGTTAGACCACATGGCGGGCGGCCGAGCGCTTTAAATTGCAGACGATGAGGGCCAAAAAATGTCGCGATGGGAGAGTTGGAAATTTCGAATTTCTAAGGCTGACAAACAGCTCGCTCCTGGTGGGTCCACATCCGCGGTGGATGTCGAGGAAATGTATGCCTGGCAAAAAGTGTCTGACAAAGTGCCTGACAAAAGTGTGACAAAAAAGTGACAAAGGGGGCCGCACTTCCGACACTCCAACGGTGAACTTGTCAAGACGAAGAACACGAAATACAGGCGAATGCCAACGAGGAAGAATTTTGCATTTCAACATCAGGGCACTCAAGCCAAAGGCTGACAGGAGACTCGGGAGTTGCCCAATGCGGCGACATGGATGGATGAGAACTACTAGCTCACTTGACAAGACTTGGCCCCCTAAGCTTCTTCTCTTCTATTCATTGTCAAAAGAGTTTAGCTCGTTCCACTAGCAGCCCCACCCTCGCATCCAATGCTCTACTTGGCCGTTGATCGGCCCATTGCACTCGCTGTTCCTTCAGATTTTCAACGTTCCAACGTTCTCTGTTCTCTCAAAAATGACAGACCCTTGTTCGCAGAAAACGTTTTGCCCACCCCCCAGCCTACCACTTAGCCAGCCCGCACATGACTCTAGCAGCCTAGTCTGAAATCTAGGTTCCGCTCCAAGACAAAGATGGCCGCTGCCTCTCATGCGACATACATACACATTGAGAAACGCCTTGCCACCTTGCGGTGCCTTTTTTATAACAATAAACCTGAATCCGAAACAAGTCTCTTCTTGTTTTCTTCATCGCCGGACTAGACTGGCAACCTGCCTTCATCATCATCTCTTCTTCTTTTTCTCACATTGCTACAAACTCCTCCATCACAATGTTCGGTCTACACCGGAAAAGACTGGTGTTAGTTCTTTTTTTGGTCACCAGCTTCCTTCTGTACATCAAATTCGCAGACACAAATCAGCACCAGCGTCTGCCTTTGAGGCGGCATTCCAGAGACGACGGAACCATCAAATCCTATCAGCTAAATAAACTGACAGCCTCCGCAAGGGCCATACACAACCTAGAACAAGTCCTGCTATTAACACCGCTTGTCAATTTTTCGCCCGCATATTGGGACAACTTGCTGTCCCTTACATACCCTCGCCATCTCATTGAACTAGGTTTCATTGTGCCTCCAGATGCACAGGGTGATGCAACTCTTGAAAAACTCGACGCAGCCGTCAAAAAGGTACAGACTGGGCCCCTTGCTGAGCGGTTTGCAAAAGTGTCTATTTTACGCAAGGACCCAGGCCCATATATGGTCGAATCTGTCAATCCTGGTGATCGTCATGTTTTTAGCGCACAAAAAAGATATCGAGGTTTGATGGCACTACTAAGAAACTCTTTATTTCTGACTACGATTGGACCCGCCACTTCGTGGGTCTTGTGGGTGGACAGCGACATTGTCGAAACGCCCCCGACGCTCATACAAGACATGACACTGCACGACAAGCCCATTCTTGTCGCAAACTGTTTCCAGCACTACAGTGACCCCCAAAAGGGCCCGGCGGTTAAACCAAGCGACTTCAGTTCGTGGCAAGAATCCGACAAGACTCTCCAAATGGCCCAGCAGATGGACGATGACGACATCATTGTTGAGAATTTCCCTGAGCTAAAGACGGACCGAGCTCACTTGGCTTCCATGTATGATCCTGCTGGAGACATGCATACGGAGGTCTCACTGGATGGCGTGGCTGCCACAGTGCTCCTCGTCAAGGCAGAGGTCCACCGCGACGGCGCCATGTTCCCGCATTTCCCGTTCTACCATCTGCTCGAGTCCGAGGGGTTTGCCAAAATGGCTCAAAGACTGGGATACCAATGTTATGGCTTGCCAAACTACCTGGTATTCCATGCTGAAGGTACATAAAAGTAAAATTATTTTTTTTTCTTCAGTGAATTAAGTCACATCCTTGATCCTTTTTTGTCTAGATATTATAGAAACCGTTAGTTAGCGAATATTTTTTGGGTACTAGGCTGGAACCAGTTCTCCCTACACCTTCATTCCTGCCTTCTTCTTCTCTCTCTATTCTTGCTCTACGCCATGGTCTCTGAGATTTCCGCTTTTGGTGGCTTCTCACAAGTTTCCACTGTATCCAACATACAAAACGCAGCTTATGCGCCTTACGCAACTTACGCACATGAGCCTAGCCATGGTGCTGCATTGGGCCAACTGGTCATCTTTTTTGCGTTTCGCTCGTCGTCATTTCAGCTCCTCCACCTTCTTTTACCTCCTCCACCTCCTTCTCCACGTTTGTCACACTATCCATCTCGTCTCGTCGCAACAACCCCTATCCTTCATCCACTATTTAGCCATTGATACGCCTTATCCAAAATCCCCGCCATCCAACCTTCACTCTTTCAATCTATCGCAACGACCAATCGCAACTTTTAGCCAAGCAAAGCACCCCTCGCGATCACCATCTTCCCAATGCCGTCTCCTTCGTTACCACCAAGCAGGGATCCCGCTTCTCCCCCTGACCAGATTTTTTCAAAGCTTTCCAACAGCCTCCAGCCACAGCAGCACCGCGATGAGTTCACCGCAACCAGTACTAACAACAACACCCCCACCGCCAACGGCTCCAGTGCACCCCAAAAAAGTGAGTACAAAACGTTCTGGCTTACACTTCATTCACTGACCATCCCGTAGATCTTTCTCATGTGCCCTGCAAGTTTTTCAAACAAGGCCAATGCCAGGCTGGAAACACCTGTCCATTCTCTCACTCCATCGATCCTGTAGGCCAAACGCCCTGCAAATACTTTCAAAAGGTAAGACTGGCTCTTTACCCTGTCTATCGCAGCATCTAACAAGGTATCAGGGGAATTGCAAATTCGGGGCCAAGTGCGCACTAGCTCACATCCTTCCTGATGGCCGGAGGGCCAACCAGAGGTCACTTCAGCACCAGCATCAGCACCAACAACAACAACAACACCAGCAGCAGCAGCAACAGCAACTCCACCAGCAGCAGATGATGCAACAGCAGGCTCAACAACAGGCCCAGAAGTCGCAAAAGTCACTCCCTCAGAATTCAAGCCAGACGCAAAGTGAAGACCCGTCAAAAGCCTACTTAAACTCTACGTATTCCCCGCCTTCTTTTACGCAAAAACGACCTATTACCACCTCGCAATCTATTACAGAGTCCATCCCAGTCTCCACAATAGGCAACAACGACTACACTTCGACTCCTGGTTCCTTGTCCAGATCATATGTCGATGGTCAACTACCGGGAATTTCTAGTCTCAAGAGTAAGTCTGCTATGCCAGCCGATATCCCTGGCCAGAATGAACAGCCTATTCCTCAGCATCGATCCATGTCCACTAATGGCTCTTCCATTTGGAACAAGCGCAACACTCCCTCCCACTCGTCTTCTTTGCGCCCTTCAGCCATGACTCTCTTGATGAGCTCGCTAGGGTCGGCGGCACTAGCGGATGACAACGACTGCGCAATCGATGACGAAGATGATGGCCTGGCTAATCAGGAAGACTTTGTCCCGTCTTCACTGACAGACCTGCTTACCCCACAGGAAAGAGAGCGCCGAGGCTCTCGTCCTTCGAGCGCAGCCACTCCCGTTTCCTTTGCTACTGGCCCCCAGACCAATATTCCTTCAGGGAGTGCCATCCCCAATAACGATATCTGGGGCTCGTCTCCGCGTTTTACTGCGCGACGACGAGACGACTCCTTTAGCGAGATGGCCGGAAGTCCTCTAAGACAGTCTTTCTCGGTTACCAACAACAGTAGTTTACAGCCACCAATTCACAGTTATTTACAGCCTATTGGAACCCCTGAGCGTGCTTCTAACGGCATCAGCACATTAAAGCATTTTAGTGCCATAGGCACACCTGTCACAAGCTCTTCTCCGGGTCTCACCAATGGTGGATTAAATGGACTGCCCAATAGCAGTGCTACAAGTAATGCCAAGAGTGCTCAGGCTGCTACTTCTACCGATAGTGCGTCTCATGGAGAGAGTCTCTTTGATGACGACATCAATATTCCTTCGCATAACGAGACTGATTTCGAGACCCAGTTTCACATGGATGAAGAAATAGACGTTCATGCTACAAATGGTAATGGCAATGGCGCAGCGAGCGCCAACGGTAGCAGTGAGCTACACATGGTTTCTGACGAAGTCACCAGCAACCGGCACGAGCTCTTTGAAAGGCTTGCAGCCTAGCATACCATACTGTCTTCCGTCGCATCATTAACGACCATGTTGCCAGAAACGCAGCTCATAACAAAAAGGCACGGTATGTTTATCGGCCATGTGCCGACACTTCCACGCACGCAATCCAGACATGACCAAAATTTCACCCAAAAAAAAAGAGAACCAACTCAATCAACCTACCAAAATAAGAACTCATGGCGACTTACTTTCGATCTCAATGGTTTTTTTCTTTCTTCTTCTCTTCTCGCAAGAATGTACGCCCAAAATCCGACAAATCCGACTATATAAAAGAACTTGAAACAAGATTTTGTTATCCTAAAAAATGAATTATGTGATTATATAATATTTATGTAATACAACAATACTTTTCCAGATTTCGGCACTGCCACCATTGCTCCAGACGCCCAGTTGTCTCTCCTTCGCGACCACTGAATGTTCCCAGTTGATCATCTTGAACACGTTTGCTCATCCCTCAACAGCACAACTCTGCCACAGGCTCTCTATCCCAAAAAAATAATAAAGCCAAAGCTAGGTCCGACGAGTACACCCTCTAGTTTCGTCTAATGTTCAATTGGATACACTAGGAAAATACTTGCCTAACAAGAACACGCTACAAAACATACGAGCGTCAACCCTAGCTACTTTCAAGTTTTTGCACCACTCCCTAGGCTTCCCTTCGCCTTGAAATTTTTTGAGCCCGTGCAATTTGCACTTACAGGGACAAATTATATACGTGCACTCATCTTCCGTTTTTCATTTCTTTGTCCACCACATTAATCTCCCGCGCACCTGAGCAAAACACCCTTTTTTTTTTTGTTCTCTTCTTCCCGTCGTCGTTGTCTTTTTTGTTTTCTTTTCTACGCGTCAACTTTTTTTTTTCACATCTTAGCCCACTGCAGCAGCCAAAAGAAATGTGAGTTCGCGATCAAGATGAAGATCAAGATCCAAGGGTCTTAAACGGCTCAAAAATTGTGTTTATTTCAATTACATTTACTAACAGGGTGTTTCTCTGTCACATAGACGGCAAACATGAGCTACCAACAGCGATTAATGCACCCTCCTTCGCATAGGCTCAATGAGCTGCTCGACGCTGTCAAGCAGGAGTTTGAGTCCGTCACGAACGAGGCCTCCGTCTATCGTTTACACAAGGATGACTTTGACAGAAAGTGTAAGTGTGCTTGCTTATTCCTTTTGTTTGTTTCGAGATGCTAATTTCTTACAGTCAACCAGCAGACAGCAGAGATGCAACAAATAAGACAGAGCGTACATGAGCTCGAAATGAACCACCGCAAAATGAAGGAACGCTATGAGGATGAAATTCTGAGGTTAAAGCGCGAGCTAGAAGCACGTAGCCAGCAGCAACTTGCACAAGGCCAACCCCCTTCAGCCCAGCCTCAGCCACCCCAGCCTGCGCTGACCTCTGGTCCTGGAGACCAACAACAGCAGCAGCAACAACAGCAACAGCCTGGCCAACAACCTCCTCCCTCGCTTGGTAGACCTGGCACCAATGTGTTTGGCGGAATTATGAACGGACAGCCTGGATCTCTGCCGCAGCAGCCCCCCGGACAGCAAGGTGGCCCTCAGCCTCCGCAGCAGCCTCAACATGGTGGGCCAATTCCTCCTCCCCAAGTAGCTCCCGCTGGTTACCCGAACCAACACGGTTATCCCAATGGATATGCTCCTAACCAGCCAGGCAATCCTTCTGCCCCTCCACCCCTTGCTGCTGGTGGTGCGCCTGGACCTGGAATGCAAGCTTCAAATCCTGCACTCTCACCGGACACCAAGAAGAGCAGTACGCCCGTTCCTGGTTCCTTCCAACCTGACGCTGCGAATCGTGGGCAGGCGGCTCTTGTACCTGCTCCAACCTCACAATCCGACATGAATGCACTTCAGCAACAAGCGTTGGCTCTAGGCAATATTTTCCCTGACTTTGACAAGATAGCCCCCGAGTTCAAGAAGCAGCAAGACGACTATTTTGTCATGTACAATGAACGCGCCCCACGCGTACTGGACGTTGCACTTATGCATTCACTTGAGCACGACTCTGTGGTATGCTGTGTGCGTTTCTCTACGGATGGACAGTATGTTGCAACCGGAAGTAACCGCAGTGCTCAGATTTATGATGTGCAGTCGGGTGAGCTTGTCTGTAAACTACAGGACGACAGTGCTGATCGTGATGGAGACCTTTATATTCGCTCTGTTTGCTTTTCTCCAGATGGCAAGTACTTGGCCACGGGTGCTGAGGATAAGCAGATCCGCGTATGGGACATTGCGACCAGAACCATACGACACCTGTTCCAAGGCCATGACCAAGATATTTATTCTCTTGACTTTTCGCGTAATGGAAAGCACATTGCATCTGGCTCTGGCGACCGCACAGTACGTATGTGGGACATGGAGAGCAGCCAGTGCGTGTTGACGTTGAGCATTGCGGATGGTGTTACTACGGTTGCCATTTCGCCAGATGGGCGTTATGTTGCTGCAGGCTCGCTAGACAAGACGGTACGAGTATGGGATACGTCCACAGGATTCTTAGTGGAAAGGCTTGAGGCCCCCGACGGACACAAGGACTCCGTTTACAGCGTTGCATTTACGCAGAACGGTAAGGACCTTGTCTCTGGCTCGCTGGACAAGACCATCAAACTCTGGGAGCTGCAAGCCCCGCGCAACATCCAGTCTACACACAAGGGAGGTGTTTGTGTCAAGACTTTTGTAGGACACAAGGACTTTGTGTTGTCAGTTGCGAGCACACCTGACGGCAACTGGATCTTGTCTGGCAGTAAAGACCGTGGTGTCCAGTTCTGGGACCCCAACACGTCGCAAGTACAGTTGACCCTCCAAGGCCATAAGAACAGTGTCATTAGCGTCTCGCCCAGTCCTGCGGGCCACTTGTTTGCGACTGGCAGCGGAGACTGCAAGGCGAGAATTTGGAGATATTTTAATGTTTAACAAAGGTATACACATGTGTATATGTATATGCAAGAAAGAAAAAAAAAGGTGACTAGTTAGCTTGATACTCGAAGATATATATTAGTTAGGTAAAGGAATGAATTTTCAAAATTTTATATGAAAGCAAAATAACTGGCAGAATTAATTGGTCATGCGTGTTTTGACGATATCTCTGAGGAACGAATCCTAGAATTCTTCACTACTCTGGTTTTTCTATTGACGAGAGTGATACTTTCATCGGACGCCACCTATGAAGCGAAGAGCTAGGTTTGTTTCTTCGGGCAAGCAGGAGTCAGTAGGACTTATAGTAGTTAGCCCGGTCCAATTATACAGTACATACATGTCGATTGCGATAGTCGACCAAAACGTCCTCGAACAGTTGTCTCAGCGTTCAGAGGGCTGTCCTACTGTATGTATCAGACTATGGAGAAAGCGTGAAGAAGCCATATATACATGTATATATTTAGGGTCGTGCGCCCATTGTTAGCGCCGTGTGCGCAGCAACGCTTTTCATCTACAATTTCAAGTATCTTGGTGCGCGCTGATTCCAGAAATATAATTCTGGTACTTTGAAAACTTGTAATAGTGTGATTGAGGCCACGAAGCGAGATCTACCCGTTCTAAGAAATGCGCTCAAAAGCATCCCCGAGAGAGGCAAGAAGAGACTCACTTAGACCGTCGTAATAGTAGTAATATCAGAGTAGGAGAGATCCAGGTGGATGATGGACCCTTGTTCATCGATGCACTACGCGCTTGGATATCTTGTGTTGCAAAACCCACTGTAGGACGTTCTCAGATCCTGTTTGCCCGGCACCGCCGCCATGAAGGAAACAAGTTGCCCACAGCTGCCAATTAACAGTCCAACGAAAGGCCAAGGGTTTACACCAGTGTTGTCCGGTTCGAATGTCGAACAGCATTGATGGGCGTTGGCTCCAATCATACTGTGCTATTTACAAGCCTGGAGAGCCGTATTATCGGTGGTGGTAGGTTTCAGGGTTTCCCACGACTGGTGGGGCCGTTAAAGCCGGCTCTCGGGGTTGACGACACGAATTCGAATTCCCCAGTTGGCTATTGTTCCAGGATAGCTAGATAGAAAATGCGACTGAACTTGAGTACAACATCAGTAATTAACAACGACAAAAAACGATTCTGGAGCCCGGAGTTCCAAGCTGATCAAGAACAGTACTTCGGGGACTTTTTCAGATATCGAAGCATAATACGGGATCAAAATTGAGAAATGAAGGGCAAGTAGCCATTTTTGACCAAGCTCCTTGATGAACCCGACCCAGAAGGGGGTCCGGATCCGAATTTTCGAAGGTTTCTTTCTTTTTTCCCAATGCACAGAATGAAAAAGTTGTAAAGTAAAAACGTGGAGACTTGTCCAATCGCATTTGCGCCAATCGTGGTTTGTTATTCATCTTCAAATGTTGTTCAATGTCTAGCTGTTCAATGTTGTCGACTGAACTCGCACCTCAAATGTTGCCAAATGTTGCAAAATGTTGTCTATGCAATTACGGTTGTGTTACATAAAACCACCGGGCCCGAGACGCAATGACCGAGCCGAAAACCGGTCTTTGAAACCATGAACCATGGATGTCGAGGAACCATGTCGACAGCCGTTGGAAACGCGTTGCGGGCATTGTTCAGTATGAAAGGAGATCAAACGCTCTCGGAAAGGTGTACCCGTGCAAGGGATTTCTGTCTCCAAAAGCGCATTCGATGTTCCCTGTATAGAGTTTCTTATAACGTTTCCTCGAAGGTTTCAGTGCTCCGGCCATGGTTCCGTCGATCGCTATTTTCAGCGCCTCCAGGGAGTCGACCTTGCCAGAGACCCGATGGAAGCATACGAGCTCGTGACTTGAATTTCACTCACTACTAGTGAACTATAAACACCAACGACTGGCGGGTACCAGCAACAGCAACGACAGACAGCGCCACAACTTATTACAGTCGCCACCCGAGTTCCGCGCGCCACTGACCGGCCAAGGACTCGAGTGCCCCGTGGTCTGCAGGTCTCCGGAGTGAAATTGCCTCTACGACAAGCGCAGAAAAAGTTCAAGCAATGACACACAAAAAAAAAAGTTGCATGTTGGGCGCATGTACTTTATCTTATACAAATGTACTTTTTTGCATTTTATATTTGCATCTTTTATTTTCCTTTTTTCCTTCTCCCCCACATCTCTTTCTTCCTTCCTTCTCTTCGTCAACACCAATTCCTCCCCTTCGTAATTTGTAAAGATGTTGAGAGCCATTTCTCAGTCATCCCGCATCTCTGCCCTTAGCAGGAGAGCTCTCAAGCCTTCGCTGCGCTCCCTGGGTGCTGTCATCCAGTCAAACAAATTTGCTGTAAGTAGCTTCACAAACGCCAAGCATCTGCTATACTGGTTTTTTTGGATCGCCACCTACTCCCTAGCTTTAGACCATCTTATTGTCTTTCAAGCGTTCTTGCGATGCAGAAGTTGTTCAAACCACCATCCAGATCTGTGCTGCTCAATAGTGTCAACTGGACTTGGGCGAATAACTACCATTCTCGATCCAAATATCCGATTCTGTCAAGCTCTCAATTTCAACTAACAATCCTTTCTTTAGTCTGGAGCTGACGACGTCTTCTTGCAATCCACAAATGCAAACTACATTGATGAGATGTACTCTGCTTGGAAGAAAGACCCCACCTCTGTTCACATCTCATGGCAAGTAAGTACAAGTCTGATATGCTATATCAGCAATGCCTCTCCACCACACATGTCTTCTCTATTACTCCTTCAAACTTCACTTCACTCCCTCTTCGTCGCTTAGCATTGCTATACGGCCACAAGCCCCGCGCTATTTTATTTTTGTTTTTTTTCCAGTTTTTGTGTGCCGCTGCAATGCTTCTCCTCGCCTCTCATTGGACAATTCTTTTCATCTCCCACTACCCAACTAACACCCATTTTACAGTCATACTTCAAGAATGTCGAGTCTGACAGGCCCACTTCTTCCGCCTACCAGGCGCCTCCTACCATTGTTCCCAACACTGAGGCTCCTGCTGTGGTCGGTTCTGGTGCCGCCAACATTGGCATTCTGGATCACTTGAAGGTGCAACTCCTTGTCCGTGCATATCAGGTCCGTGGACATACCAGAGCCAAGACTGATCCTCTCAAGATCTCCTTCGGCTACTCCAAGACTGCTCCCCCTAAGGAACTTACCCTAGAAAACTATGGTTTCACTGAGGCCGACCTCGACCGTGAGTTCACGCTGGGACCTGGTATCCTCCCCAGATTTGCTTCCAACGGTAACGACAAGAAGACTCTCAGAGAGATTGTAGATATCTGCGAAAAGACCTACTGCAGCTCTTATGGTGTCGAGTACATGCACATTCCCTCCCGGGAACAGTGTGACTGGATTAGAGAAAGAGTTGAGGTTCCTCAACCCTTCAAGTACCAATCCGACGAAAAGCGCCGCATCCTTGACCGCCTTATCTGGGCTGTCTCCTTCGAGGCCTTCCTTTCCACGAAGTTCCCCAACGACAAGCGTTTCGGTCTTGAAGGTGCTGAAGCTACTATTCCTGCCATGAAGGCCCTCATTGACAACTCTGTCGAGTCTGGTATTGAGGATGTCGTTATTGGTATGCCCCATAGAGGTAGACTTAATATGCTTTCCAACGTTGTTAGAAAGCCTAACGAGTCCATCTTTTCTGAATTCTCTGGTTCCACTTCCTTTGACACGGGCTCTGGTGATGTCAAGTACCATCTCGGTGCCAACTACCAGAGACCCACTCCCTCTGGTAAGAAGGTCAACTTGTCCCTTGTTGCCAACCCCTCGCATCTTGAAGCTGAGGACCCCGTTGTCCTCGGGAAGACTCGTGCAATCCAGTTTTACAAGGATGATGAAGGAAAGGGTAACAAAGCAATGGGTGTTCTTCTCCATGGTGATGCCGCCTTTGCTGGACAGGGTGTTGTCTTCGAGTGCTTTGGCTTCCTCTCTCTCCCTGCTTATTCCACCGGTGGTACCGTGCACATCATCGTAAACAACCAGATCGGTTTCACCACCGATCCCAGATTTTCTAGATCTACCCCTTACCCCTCTGATCTCGCCAAGTCTATTGATGCACCTATCTTCCACGTCAATGCTGACGATATGGAGGCAATGCACTTCATCTTCAACCTTGCTTCTGATTGGAGATCTACTTTCAAGACCGACGTCATTATTGACGTTGTTTGCTACAGAAAGCATGGCCATAATGAAACTGATCAGCCTTCTTTCACACAGCCTCTCATGTACAAGAAGATTTCTGAAAAGAAGTCTGTTCTTGATATTTACGCTGCTCAGCTCATTGAAGAGGGTTCTTTCACTGAAGAAGACATTAATGAGCACAAGAAGTGGGTTTGGGATCACCTTGAGGAATCATTCAACAACTCGAAGGACTACGTTCCCAGTGGTAAGGAGTGGCTTGCTTCCGCTTGGGATGACTTCAAGACCCCCAAGGAGCTTGCAACTGAGATCCTCCCCCATCTTCCCACTGCCGTTGAGCCCGAGACTCTTAAGCACATTGGTGAGGTCATCTCCACCCCACCTGAGGGCTTCCAAGTTCACCGTAACCTTAAGAGAATTCTCAACACCCGCCTAAAGACTGTTACCGAGGGTGCCAACATCGATTGGTCCACCGGTGAGGCTCTTGCTTTCGGCTCTCTGTTGAAGGAGGGATACCACGTCCGTCTTTCCGGTGAGGATGTTGAGAGAGGTACCTTCTCTCAGCGTCATGCTGTGTTGCACGACCAGGAAACCGAGGAAATCTACACTCCTCTCCAACACGCATTCCCTGATCAGGCCAAGTTTGCCATTTCCAACTCTTCGCTTTCTGAGTATGGTGTCATGGGTTTCGAGTACGGCTACTCATTGACTAACCCTGATGCTCTTGTCATCTGGGAGGCTCAGTTCGGTGATTTTGCCAACACTGCCCAGGTCATTATTGATTTGTTCATTGCTGCTGGTGAGGCTAAGTGGGCCCAGCGTTCCGGTCTTGTACTCTCCCTCCCCCACGGTTTTGATGGCCAAGGACCCGATCACTCCTCTTCAAGACTCGAGCGTTTCCTCGAGCTATGTAACGAGGACCCTCGCGAGTTCCCCTCCGCAGAGAAACTGAAACGCCAGCATCAAGACTGTAACATGCAGGTTGCTTACCCTACGACTCCCGCTAACTTGTTCCATCTCTTGAGAAGACAGATGCACCGTCAATTTAGAAAGCCTCTTGTGTTGCTGTTCTCCAAGTCTCTCTTGAGACACCCCTTGGCTCGTTCCAACCTCTCCGACTTCACCGATGACTCTCACTTCCAGTGGATTATCGAGGATGCGGCTCATGGTGCCAGCATTGCTCCCAAGGAGGAGACGAAACGTGTGATCTTCTGCAGTGGTCAAGTCTTTACTTCTTTGACCAAGGCCAGAGAGAACCAGGGCATTAAGGACACTGCTATTGTTAGGGTCGAACAGCTGCATCCCTTCCCCTTTGCCCAGGTCCGCGACGTGCTCAACTCTTACACCAACGTTGAGGACATTGTTTGGTGCCAGGAGGAGCCACTCAACATGGGTGCATGGAACTACGTGCAACAAAGACTCAGCACGACATTTGCCATGACTGAGAACTGCAAGGACAAGACTCTGAGATATGCCGGCAGAGACCCCAACTGTGCGGTTGCCACTGGTAGTAAGAAGGCACATCATACTGAGGAGGAGGCCTTCCTTGCACAAGCTTACCAGTATGAAGCCACCAACTAATTAATTAACTATTTTTGATATACAAACGAGTACAAAAAACCGAATAAACTAGTTTTTCTTTTAACAAAATGAATGTAAACATGATAATATAAGAAGTATTTTCCACTTTGCTGCTAAATACGTAACAACTAGAAACTAGATATTTGTTTCAAGTTGGGATTCTTTTTTAATATTTCTTGCCGGACTGCCTTTCCCACTGTAATATTTCTGAACGCTAACTCTTCCAGGCCTGTGAAGGCTACCGCCTGGCTATTCGGGATTCTAAAGTTGGTTCGGCTTGAGTCTAAATGAAGTGATCTTGTGCCATGCAGTTCTTGCTCAAAGAGCGTGGAGATTTGTCTGGGGATCTTAACGCTCTTTCCAAACTTGAGTTCAAGTCTAGGAATGGAACACTCCGGTAGGATCCGGAGAAAGTCTTGCATGAACATGTAGGAGGAGAAATGAAAGGTTGTGAGGGATGGCAAGTTAAGAATGGATTTGAGAGAGGCCATGAATTCCGTACGGAAGAAGGAAGGGCCAGAAGGGGTGATCGCCCGTATCATGATGATTTCAAGTTTTTGCATTTTGCCGATAGAAGCAAGTCTGGTAATGAATTTAGGGAAAAAATCTTCCTCCAGTTCAGCGCCGAGAAGAACGTAGCGGAGGACAGTGAGGCGGCCGAGGAGGTCTACCGGTAATTTTAAGTAGATTCCCATGTTGTAGGGAATATCGACGTTCAGGAAAATGTTCAAGTTTGGATAAAGCGGGATGACGAGCTCGAGCAAATCTAATATGTATTCAAATTTACGGCCATTGGTGCGTGAGTTGCCGCACTTTAGCTGCGTCATGAACGTGGGGCCACAATCGATGAAGAGAGTGCCAAGATTGGGAAGGATCATGGGGTCGAGGAGAAGAGTCTGGACGAGAATTGCAAAGTCGCCCTGGTGGAGTGATAACATTTCCACAAGCCTGAATATTGGATACAGCTTCTGCTGCGCAGGTGGCGAGGCTGGGCGGCGCCATTCACCGAGGCCCTCACCAAACACTTTATCATGGCCGACCCATATGGTTTTGCCAGACATGAAATTGCTGTCAAAATTGTCTCTCGTGGCCAATTGAGCACTCGCGTTGGCTATACATTCCTTCCATCGGGGTTGAATGCCTACACTGTTGAAGAGAGCGTTATATGATTCCTCTTTGTCAACGTTCCGCTCAGGCCATTCTGTGAATATATCGGCGATTGCAATGTCTATGCATGCGGTTGTGTTCGCATAGGCAGCGGCACTTTTTTTAATCGACTCTAAACTTTCATACATCTCTAAAATTGATATGCGGGAGGATCGAGCGCTGAAATCATAACCTGGGCAAAGCGTGAGTGTTCTCACAGCATCGAGCGATGCCTTGGAGATGTTGCGAATCAGCAACAGGAAAAATAGCTGATCGAGTGGAGCTGGCTCTGCCTGAATACTCATTTTGGTGAGGTATGGTGAGACGAAGTTCACACCTGAGGAGCTTGTGCTGTTTAAGTAAAACTGGCTGCCAGGTCTTTTGTATGTCGGGGGTGCGAACCCAAGGTGTCGCCAGACAAGTGGAGCGAGGACTTTGTGTAGACGAGAGCATGTCTGGACAACGGCGGCAATGTCTGTTGGCTTAAGGAAGGAAGCGATGGACAGGTGGATTTCATTAGGCAGCTGAAGGAAGGTGATGGCAGTCATGATAAGCGGCGAAGGGGATCGACAAAGGAAGATAGAATATATCGGGACGGAGGAAAGCACTGCCGGAGTGCGCTGCAAATGTCGACTTCTTACAGATCAATGGCGAGTGTGGTGCAGCGACAATTTCTGGAGGATTATGACGCAGTGGGCAGGCTTAGTGCTGATGAAATACGGCGGGGATGGAGGTTCTAGAAATTGGTTTGGGAGATGTGGTGGAGTTATTTGCTGGCATGCAGTGCGCGCGGTGGAGGTGGGAGTTCTAGAGTCGCAGTGGACGCTCGTATCCCTGGCCGTTGCTCGTATTATTAAGATTTCAACGTCCAGAAGCCGACACGACTGGAGATGAACGGCGGATGGCACGCAAAACGAGCGGAAGAGGCCGAAAAAAAGAACAGAGGCCACGGCGTTCAAGGGAGCCGATGCATGGGCGCGAGGCGAATGCGGTGCTGGTCTGATAGGAGGCGGTGGTGGTTGTGGTGTTTGGCGGTGGTGAAGATGGTGAAACAGGCAGACACGGAGTTAGCATCACATGCGTCTTCTAGGCGCTGTCACCGCTGCGCTCTATTTAGTGAATAGTCACCTTCGTCCTCGTCAGCATTACCGCCGTTTCTCCTGCTCGTCTGTTCTGGTTCATGTTCGCCGCCGTCTATTTAAACAGAAGCAAATCTCCATCTTTTTGTTCAACCTTTCGATTGTTTCCCTCCCACCTCCATTCACAATCTCTGTTCATCAGACAACTCCGCCACCGTTCAGCAATTCACACACACAATACACCCAACATGTCCAAATTCTATGAACTCAAGCCCCTCGACAAGGCCTCCGTGCCCTACGATTTTGCCCAGCTCGAAGGCAAGGTAGTCCTCATTGTCAACGTCGCCTCCAAGTGCGGCTTCACCCCCCAGTACAAGGGCCTCGAGGAGCTCAACAAGAAGTATGCCGACCAAGGTCTCGTCATCCTCGGCTTCCCCTGCAACCAGTTTGCCCACCAGGAGCCTGGCACACAGGATGAGATTGAGTCCTTCTGCCAGCTCAATTACGGAGTCACCTTCCCCATTCTCAAGAAGGTTGATGTCAACGGTTCCAACGCCGACCCTGTCTGGACCTACCTCAAGAGCCAAAAGAGCGGTCTTCTTGGTTTCAAGGGCATCAAGTGGAACTTTGAGAAGTTCTTGATTGATCGCAAGGGCAACGTTGTCGAGAGATACGGCAGCATCACGACACCTGCTTCATTGGAGGGTACTATCGAGAAGTACTTGAAGGCCTAAAAGTCTCACCGCAAAAACTTGAGAGATGGGCCTCATGCCTTGCAATTGACGGCAAAGCTGGATTTTCGGAATGCAATTGATGTTTAACTTTAATGTATCTTAATATTAACTCTAAATGAAAAGGAAAGAAAATGGGGACAGAGGGAATAGTAAGGACGTTGAGAGTCGAGACCCGAGGAAGAGCAAATAACAATCGTAACGTATCAGCGATCAATTGTCAAGTATAAAAGTGTGAAAGAAGGGGGTCAGTCATGGAGTGCGCTTTTTAGGCCTTTACGCTTTGAGCTCTTCTTGGACGTGCGTTGTGGTTCCTTCAATCTTGATGGTTAGAGTTTTGAGACTGTGGAGGAAACGTGAACGTGACAGCCATGGAGAATCCCTCTCTATGGTGTCTGTTCATACCGAAGTTCGTGCAATGCTACTGAGCGTGTCTAGGATCCATTGCCGAGATATTTTTTTTCTTGGTTCACAGTAATGTCCTCAACTTCACCATCATCGCAACAATCAATATCATCATCGGCAATGGGAAACTTCACGAACTTCTTCCAATTCATAGTGATTTGAATACGCCTTGCCATAGCCCATTCATAAACTAGCAATAGCCTCGAAAATTATTTCTTTAACAGGTCCTCTCACTGCGGGTCCTGTATTTTTGTGGGTCTGTTGGCTCTGCTGGGATTCGTTTCGGGCTCTGACGCCAGAGTATACTCGTCGTTCGCGTTCACATGCAAAATGCTCGAGGACAACGACCACTAAGGTTTGTTTGTGAACGAAGCGGCCAAGGGGCCCGACGACAATCGTCACTCACGATCATCGCCAGCACCATCACTCACTGCCATTCTCTTCACTTGTCGCTTCTTTCGTTGCCTGCCCCGCCAGGCTTCTCTCATTTACCCCCTCAACTTTTTTTCTGCGCCTCCTCTTTGCCACTTACCAATTAAAGTCTTTCCTCGTATATTATCCCCTCAACTTTTTTTTATTTTTTATATAACCACTTCAGCGCCCAATTGCTTTCTTCTTCGCCTTTCCATATAACCTCCACTGCTCTCTTGAAATGTCCAAGTTTTGGCTCAACGCAACCGGCGATAGGTCCGTAATCGTCGGGGAAGCTGCCCCTGGCGAAACTGCCCCTCGTCGCAACATCGACTGCAAGGACGACAACTGGCGCTATCCCGAGAATAACCCAGAGCTCGACACAATCTGGGCCATTTTCAAGTACGCCTGCAAAACTTATTCCTCTAGCAATGCCATGGCTTGGAGAGACACCATCAAGCTGCACTTTGAAGAAAAAATGGTCACCAAGAAGATCGACGGCAAAGCCACCCAGGTCCCAAAGAAATGGCAGTACTACGAATTATCTCCGTACAACTACATCACCTACAAGGAGACCTTTGAAATCGTCAAAAATTACGCTGCCGGAATTTTGCATCTCGGCATCAAACCCAGAGAAGAAATTTTCCATATATATGCCCAGACCTCTCACGTCTGGCTCCAGACCGCTCTTGCCTGTAATGCAAATGCAATTACCGTCGCAACCGCCTATGATAATCTCGGTGAGAAAGGTATCCTCCACTCCCTCACGGAAACTAGATCAGTTGCAATCTTTGTCGACAATGCCATTCTCCACACCCTTATTAAACCTGTTAACGAAACCAATATTCGCGTCATCATCCACAAGGATGATATTGAAAACCCAGACCAAAATGAAGATATCCAGGCACTTTTGAAGGCTCGCCCTGAGCTCCAAATCTATTCATACAACCAAGTTGTTGCCCTCGGAAAGGAAAACTTCCAAGAGCCCAATCCCCCAACCGAGGAGGACATTGCCCTCATCATGTACACTTCTGGTTCCACTGGTCCCCCCAAAGGCGTGGTTCTCTCCAATAAAAATGTCACTGCTGCCGTCGCTGGCACCATGGGAAATGTTGACCATACTGTCATCCCCCCTGGAGGAAAACTCTTAGCCTATCTGCCTTTGGCTCATATCTTGGAGTTTCTTTTTGAGATGGACACCCTTCTTTGGGGCTGCACTCTGGGCTATGGCACTGTCAAGACACTTTCTGACACATCCATGCGCAACTGTCTCGGTGATATCCGCGAGTTCAAGCCTACAATCATGGTTGGCGTACCGGCCGTATGGGAAGGCGTGCGCAAAGGAATTCTAGGCAAAATAAACGAGCTGCCCTTTATTACGAGAAAGATCTTTTGGCTAGCATACTATGCCAAACTCAGACTGACTGAGTATGGTATTCCTTTGCCCTTGGTTGACTCTCTTATCTTTAAAAAAATTAGAGAGGCAACCGGAGGAAACCTTTCCTATGTCATGAACGGAGGAGCCGCTATCTCGCAAGACACGCAACAGTTTGTTACAAATCTCATCTGCCCAATGCTTAGTGGCTATGGTCTTACGGAAACGTGTGCTAACACTGGTTTGATGACTCCCTATTCATTTGCCTATGGTACTCAAGGCGAGATCACTCACTCTGTTACCATCAAGTTGGTTGATGTCCCTGAAGCTGGCTACTTTGCCAAAAACAACCAAGGTGAGCTTTTCGTCAAAGGACCTGCTATCGCTAAAGAGTACTACAAGAACCCTGAGGAAACCAAGGCTGCATTTACTGACGATGGCTGGTTCCGTACTGGAGATATTGGTGAGTGGACCTCTATGGGCCACATTAAACTTATTGACCGCAAAAAGAACCTGGTCAAGACTGCAAACGGTGAATACATTGCCCTTGAGAAGCTCGAGACTATTTACCGCTCCAATTCCTACATTTCCGCCATTTGCGTGTACGCTGATGAGAACAAAGTAAAGCCTATCGCCATTGTCGTCCCCAACATGGGCCCTGTTACCCAACTTGCCAAAGACTTGGGCGTTGATCACCATGAAGATATTTCTCACGAGCCCAAGGTCAAGGCTGCTATTGAAAAGAGTATTATTGAGACAGGCGTTAATGGTGGCCTAAAGGGCATCGAGATTTTACAAGGCATTGTTGTTTCTAAGGTTGAGTGGTCCCCCCAGAACGGTTTCTTGACTTCTGCGCAGAAGCTTGAGCGCAAAAAGATTTTGGCAGACAACAAGAAGGAGATTGATGAAATCTACAACCAGTCCTAACTTAAATCGAAGCGTTTCTAATTTGGGTTTTTTCAGTGTTGACAGTGCCCTACAAGTATGAGACCTCTTTTATCTTGAGTTCAGTTTCCTAGGGTTTTTCTTGTTTTTTTTTTTTTTTTAATTTTTTTTCTTTCATTAGTTCCATATTTTGTTTGTAAAACTTAATTTTCGGCATTGACAAGCAACCCCGTCACGTGTTAGCGCAATCTGGAAAAATTTCAAATAAAATTTCAGATCTTCAACTGCAACGATCTCTGTGATAAACGGTCGCTCTGTGGAATAACCGCTTGCAATAACGGGTTCTAGCATTTACGCACAATCTTGTAGGCTTGCCCGCCAATTCTCTTTCAATAGATTTATACAGACTCCAATAATGGGCAGAAAGTTTCAGGTAACGCAGATCAACAACCAGCTATCCCCACCAGCACTGACTTCTTTTTTTTTTAATTTAGCGAGGCAGAAATCGCGGCAAGACACCAAGCTACTCGCTTGCCGTCAAGGAAAACGAAAAGTGGGAGGCGTACTACAAGCATTTGGAGCTTCTCAAACCTGAAGAATGGGATACATTCAAAACCGCTTGCCAGACGGATCTTCCTACGACCTTTAGAGTAACTTCGTCTGCAAACCTTGCCAGCGAAATACAGAATGCTATAGATACTGAATACATTCCACTCACGACCGGAATCACTGTCGAAGGCGAGGTAATTGAGCCACCTAAACCTATCGCGTTTTATCCTGACCATATGGCCTACCAATTCCATGTCTCCAAGGCCGTAATTCGCAGAACCAAGGAGTTTGCTAAACTGCAGCGATTTCTCGTCGTTGAAACTGATGCTGGTCATATTTCGCGCCAAGAAGCAGTTTCCATGGTGCCTCCCTTGTTTATGGACATCAAGGCTCACCATTCTGTTCTGGACATGTGCGCCGCACCTGGCTCAAAAACTGCTCAGCTTATTGAGGCTTTGCACAAGGATGAGACCAAGACTGGCATCCGGCCGACTGGATTTGTGATTGCAAATGATAGTGACTACAAGCGATCTCATCTACTTGTTCATCAGGTTAAACGCTTGGCTTCACCGAACTTGCTTGTTACTAACCATGACGCCCAGATGTATCCCCGAATTAAGCTCTCAGAATCTGAAAATCTCAAGTTTGATCGAATTCTCTGCGATGTTCCTTGTTCTGGCGACGGTACTATGCGAAAGAATGTCAACGTCTGGAAGGAGTGGAAGGTTGGCACTGGAATTGGACTTCACACTTTACAGCTCAATATTTTGCTGAGAGGTCTTCAATTGCTTAAACCTGGTGGAAGACTTGTTTACTCAACATGCTCTCTCAATCCTACAGAGAATGAAGCGGTTGTTACCGAAGCTTTGCGTCAGAGTCGAGATAAAGTTAGTTTGGTTGATGTGTCCGACGAACTTCCAGGACTTAAACGTAGCCAGGGTGTTTCCACTTGGAAAGTTGCCAACAAGAATGGCGTCTGGGTTGAGCGTGGCGAGCCTGCTGTCCTATCCTCATTATTCCCCCCTACTGAAAATGATAAAGACTTTGCTCTTGAAAGATGTGTCAGAGTGTACCCTCACCAACAGGATACTGGAGGGTTTTTCATTGCTGTGTTGGAAAAGGAGCATGAAACTGAAGATTCCAAAAAAGCAAATGCCCGTCAAGGCTCTCCTTTACCTGAGGAGGAGACGAAAAAAGTAAAAATTGACGATACGCCGTCAACTGAAATAGTGACAGAGAGCAAAGCACCTGAAGCAAAGAAGGAAAAACTTCCCAGAGATGCTAACGAAGAACCATTTGTGTTCCTTCCTTCCGATCATCCTGTTCTGAACAACTGCTGGGATTTCTATGGCATCAAAGACTCCTTTCCTAAGGAATCCCTTTTGGTACGCAATGCCCAAGGTGACCCGACAAGAACCATCTATTATGTTGACCCCTCGCTTAAGCCCATCCTACAGCTTAATGAAGCAAAGATGAAATTCATTCATGCTGGCATCAAATTCTTCTCGCATCAGCGTAATACCGAGACATGTGAATGGCGTATCCAAATGGACAGTGTTCTTCTTCTAGCTCCTTATCTCGATGGCAAGAGAATCGTGTCTGGCACACTTGACATGGTAAGAGTTTTGGCTACAGAGTCGTTCCCTAAGTTTGCATTTTTTGAAGAAAAGTTCCCCGAGTTCTACGAGCAGATCAAGGACATCCCAGAGGGATGTATTGTGCTGAAGACGCCCAAGAAGGTGGACCCCCACTCAAACTACCTTTTCCCCGTTTGGAAGGGCCGCGGATCGTGCAACTTAATGATTCCTAAGGAAGACCTCCATGAACTAAGACATCGTGTGTTTGAAATTGATGTAGAAAAGGTGCGTGAAAATACTGGAGAAACAAACCCTGGCGTTGCTACCGAGCAAGCCACCACCTCACTTGAAGAAGGCTCGGAGGAACAGCGCATAGAGCCTGCAGCATAACAGGAAATAGATGATAGAGTGACACGGTTTTGTAATTTTTTATGAATGTCTGTATAAAATGAATAAGATTCTTCCCATTTACTTGTGCAGCGATATGGTTACACCCCTCTGGAAAATCTTTGGATAAACCCCGATTTGGAACCACGACTTTTTTGCCCACATCAATTGTTATCTTGTTCCACTTTTTTATTTCTCAACACCCCATCGATTTTTCTTATTTTTTTTAAATATCGATAAGAGAGTATGAGCCCCACTGAGGACGACTTGCCACACTCTGTGCCAACGAGGCGCCCCGAAGTTGCGTTCAATACAACTCCAGATGTGGGTACAGCCGGTACTCGACCTTCTGAAAGCACCGTCGGAAATAATGCAACCGAAAATGTCTCCTCAGCCAGGTTTTTACGACGAAATACTATGGGTGCGACGACAATTGGAATCCCTAGAACTAGCCGCAACAACTCAGTATCGTCAGTGGATACCGCTGACCTGATGGACCACCGTTCGTCCACCTTCATGGGCTGGCGTGATAGTAACAGAACCCGGGATTCGTTTGCGAATTTGGAGAGACCAAATCCGTCTAGTTTTATCTCCCGCCGCCGCCGGTCCTCCACTACCGCTGGTCCTTCCGACCCCAATTTTGCTACTCCCTTCAAGCAAAGCCGAACATCACCTACCAAGTCTCTACGCAGTAAATCGTTCAGCTCCCCGAGCTTCATTGAACGGATGGTACAAGGAAGAGATTCGTCGTCAAAGACGCCGCTTCTGCGCGACAAGCTCGACTACATGCCGAATTACGAATCACTGGATGCTGTAGACAGATCTTCTGAAGCACTAGCTGTTGACATTGATTCGCTAAATCTACCTTCTCGAAATGTGCAACAAAGAGGCCGTCTTCATTCAGGCTTCTCTTCCTCAGTAAACGCCCGCCAAGGATTCACCCCAGACAGAAATCAGCGCCCTTTTAATGGCGACGAATACAGCGACATACTAGGCTCAGAGATTGCGTCTCGACGCTCTTCGTCAGTGTCTTCGCTAGACGATGTTTGCTTGCCGATCGATTCTCCTGGTGCGTCTTCAACGTTGGGCGCTGGCTGTACTTTTGACCTCTCCTATCTCGAAGAGTTTGCTGCCAATGAAAGGAAGGAGCTTTTGGATATACAACAATCTGTTCCTGCCGAGTCGATTTTTGGCATTGACAGCGGCCAGGGAACGACGTCTTCGATGGCAGGAGTTAATGCCCTAACGAGTCAGAAAGTTAACGAAGTTGATTTTGAAGGCGGTAGACTGAGACCTCATCGTGTTGTACCTTGGGAAAACACGGGAGGCATCAAACGATTGAATCAGTTGAGAACGTCGAGGTCAAATCAAGGTAAACTTCCTGATCTTCCCGAAAGAAGAACCACACAAACTGGCTTGAATCTACAGTACGCTCCGACGCCGATTTATGATTCTGAAGACACCTCATCTTCCATGAGATTCACATACTTTCGTGAGGACATGGATGCGACTGTCCACTCACCAACTATATCAGGATTGCTACAACCAGGCCAAAACTTTGACGATCTTTTCAATGTTACAGTCTACGGTCAACAAGGGTACCACAATCCTCAGTATGTGGCAGGTAAGGAGCCTGGTGCACAAGCATCGGTTCCTGAATTGAATGAAATTCGCACTGAGAGTATGAATGTCCTGGGTCCCGCAGTGGCGTTTTCCAATTCAAGTCCGAAGAATCATGAACTCCCCATTGATAGTACTTCGGGTCATCGTAGAACTCATTCCAAAGTAAATCTATCCACCCCCGGTGCACCAAGCGGACACACAACACCCGGTCTCTCCACCACGCCCTCACGAAGCCGGGAATCTTCTCTGCCCATTCCACCTGATGTTGATCTGCCTGCATCTAGCACAAGCCAAACCCAACCAGTGCTGACAAACCCATTGCTTGAGCCAAGTCCCTTTTGGCTCGACGTTCTAAATCCTACAGAAGAGGAAATGAAGGTGTTATCTAAATCGTTTGGCATCCACCCCCTCACAACGGAGGACATTTTCTTGGGCGAAACGAGAGAAAAGGTGGAGCTTTTCAGAAATTATTATCTTGTTTGTTTCAGGTCCTTTGATATTCACGATGAGAGAAATAAGCGTCGATCCCAAACTGCTCGCCATGAAGATGCCGGCCTGTCAGTTCGCGGTGACTTTTCCAAAAGCGATAGACCGAGGCGAAAAAAGAAGCATAATAGTGAACTAACGCCGTTAAACATGTATATTATTGTCTTTCATGACGGCGTTATTACAGTGAGTGTTCTTCTTGACTGATCATCTCTTATACTAACTAGATAGTTCCATTTCTCACCAACACCACATCCTGTCAATGTTCGAAGGCGCGCCCGCCTTCTGCGGGATTACATCACTGTATCTGCCGATTGGATCTCATACGCAATAATTGATGATATCACGGATGGGTTTGCTCCAATGATTGAAGCTATTGACGATGAAGTGAATCATATTGAAGACTCCATTCTGAGAATGCACTCAGGAGATGATAGTAGTTCAGACGACGACTCAGATGATGAAGCAGAAAAGGAATCCCCTCACGGTTCTGTTAATTCCAAGCCTTCCTTTTTTAGGAGAGGCACATCAGGAGTATCTTCTTCTTCTTCTTCTCTCGCCACGAAAGATGAGAAATGGAAGGAGAAGGGAGATATGCTACGACGCATTGGCGAATGCCGCAAAAGGATCATGAGCATCCTCCGTCTTCTCGGATCAAAAGCAGATGTTATCAAAGGTTTTTCTAAACGATGCAATGAACAATGGGAAGTTGCCCCTCGTTCCGAGATTGGATTGTACCTAGGCGACATTCAAGACCATATAGTTACTATGGTACAATCATTGAATCATTATGAGAAGCTTTTGGCCCGTTCGCATTCCAACTATCTAGCGCAAATCAATATTGATATGACAAGAGTTAACAATGATATGAACGACGTCTTGTCCCGTATAACGGTGCTTGGTACTATTGTGCTACCTATGAATATCGTTACTGGTCTATGGGGTATGAACGTCCTTGTGCCTGGCCAAAACGTGGAATCCCTAACTTGGTTCTGGTCAATTACGCTGTCTCTATTTGTGTTTGCATTTGGTTGTTTCTTCGTTGCAAGAAGAATTTATGATATTGCCTAAGTTTTGTATCAATTAAAATTATGTCTCTGTTTTTATAATCCTGTAATTCGTAATATGCGTGACTTATCTATGAGCTATCTACGAACTCTATGAGCTGTAACCTCTCTTGACCCATTGGATTACCGCCGGCTCCTTGGGAAGTGTAATCATTGATTCGAAATCAATTTCTGGAATCTTTCCGCTTGGAACAACCCACTTAAATTCACGCACAAAGGTAGCAAGGATGGTTCCAAGTTGGACATAAGCAAATTGCTCGCCAATGCAACGATGACGACCGCCTCCAAAAGGAAGGTAAGGTGATGAAACACCTTTAGATACAGCACCAAATCCATAGTCAATCTGTTCATCTTGCTGATTGGGCGGAGCAGGGACACTGTTGGGGTCCTCCCATCTGCGGGGTTCAAAGTGGCTTGCGTTCTTGAAGTACTCCTCCGACATCATGGTCAAGCCTGTAGACACCATCACAAAGTGGCCACGGGGAATAATGTAGTTAGTGTTGGGGATATGCAGAGGATTCATGACCTTTCTGAAAACTGAATGAAGTGGAGAATGCAAACGCAGAGTTTCCTTAATAGTGTTGTTTAGCAATGTCATTTCTTGAAGGTTCTCGTAAGTCAACGGGTTCAATTCACGGTCGGTGAGCCCACAAACACGGACTTGTTCTTCGTACAAATCCTCAATCAGATCAGGTCTTACTCCAAGACGCAATAGTGCCCAGGCAGAAGTTGCCGCAGAAGTGTGTTGGCCGCCCATCAGAATTCCAATAAGAAGGTTTGAAATGTGCTGATCTGACATACGCTCTCCATTCTTGTATACGGCATTGACCATCAGAGAGCTAATCAAATCACGAGTAGGATCAATTTCACCGGGCTCTTGACGTCTTTCCTCTATGATCTTCTTGTAAGTGGCAGAAATCTTTCGCTGTGCGGCATCTCTACGCCAATAATGGGGAAGGGGAAGATTAGGGAAGACGAAATTAATGGGTGTAAAACCTCTGTCAAGGTCAGCGTAGAGGTCAGCGAAACTGGTATTGAGCTTTGCGCGAACTTCTTCGCCAAGGAGCGAGCGGGAGGCGGTGAAAATGGTAAGTTGAGACTGTGAAACCAAAACGCGGGACTTGCCAGAGACCTTCTTCTCATTGTTGTCATAGTAAAAAGGAGATTCTTTGAAATAGTTCGTAATTTCTTCAACAATCTTGGGAACGTAGGCCTTGAATGCTTCCTTAGACAACGCTGCTTTGGCAAACTTCTTTTGCTCCATGAGCTTATGGTTGGGGCAATCGTACACAACACCTTCGCCAAAGATAGGTGTAGTTAGGTGTGCATAGGCTTCTTCGGCAGACACGTCTTTGAGCTTACTGTTAAAGACGAATTCTTGACCCTTGGGGCCCAGACAAACAGTCATGACACGGCCACAGAGAATGAACGCAAATACATTGTTGTACTTTTTGCCATTTTCTCGGAAAAAATCATAAGGTCGTCTGCCGTAGTCAATAGTCGATCCGATCCAAGGAAAAATGTGAAAAACAACTGGCGCGCGGTTGGGATGCTGGAAGAGCAGCTGCTTCAAGATATTGAGTACCACTGCAAGCACCAAGAGCGAGCCTGGAATTACAAGACATAACTTCCAGATTGGCATCTCCAGGATGCAATTGAGGACGGGTGCGAATTTTTCAACGATCGCCGCGTCGAGCGTGCGTAACAGACCCATTGTGAACTATATTTGATCGAAGGTCTGAAGGAGCTGTGAACGAGGTATGAATAGAACTAAAGATCAAATGAAAAAGAGACATCTCGAGAAGGACTTTATATATTTCAAATTGTCTAACGCCAACGAGGAAGTGGTTTCATTCGGGCGCTATCAACTGGTGAACATACGAGTGGTACTGTGCGGCTCTCTCTTTTCGTAACGCGCCTCCCACCCGTCAAAACCAATTTCTTGTTCATGTCCCTCTTGGCGCACCACATCTAAAGACTCTTTCGCGCGACAAGCAGCTACGAAATATATGTGTATTTACTTCAAGAATATTTTAACGACTTTCAACTGGCGAAGAGGTTTGTGTTATGGGCGTTTTCCCATATTGAAATTATGAGAACCCCTAAACCCCTGTACACCAGATCTTGACTGTGCCATATTTTCAAGTTCAGGAAAATTACGTTATGCATAAACAGGCCATGTTGGTTTTCGACACAAAGTCAGGGACATCCAACCAGCTTCGTGCAAATAGTAAGACGAGAGAATAATCTTATGATTTTCACTAAATCCCCAAGAAATAATACCTAGTTGGGCTTTATTCTGTCGTTCTTCTCGGATAAGATCCAAATGTCGAAAGCCTCTCGATTCCTCACAGAGCCTTGCTAAAACTACATTAAAGTCTTCAGGGGAGCTTGAAACTCATGAGGCCATACTAATTTAGCACTGCACCTAATGTGCATTCTCTGAAATCATTAGATGAAATGGATTTCAAGTTGCGTTATACCCCCTCTGGACTTCATGCTCTTTTAGAATCAGATCCGACCCGTAGCTGCCCATCTTGTGACTGAAATCAACCAAGTCTCATTCTAATTATTATTATTGTCGTAGTGGTTGTTATTGTTGTTGTTTTATTCAATCAGACGTTTTAGCAACCAGCCAAGATCTCCAAGGGATTGTTTCTTGGTGATGCTGATTTTAAACGCTTTTGTAGGTTATTCTAAGACTATCAACCTGTGCAAGTAATTAACCACTTGCAGGCTTTCCACTATTTTGACATAAGCTGACAGCCGTGCGTGCAGTAAAATTATCAAAAATTGTCTCAAGCTTATGTATCTGCAAGGTCATTCTCCTGCGAAGCCCACATGGTATATTTTGACTGCAAGAATATAGGCAGTAGGAGTGATTTTGGAGACTATTTGGAGAACCTTCCATGCCAACGAATGCTAGCCACCACATACTGAAGTAGAGTTGGAATTATTAGCAGTATCAGTTTTCTTATAATGTCAATATCACCAGCTCATATTTTTCTTCTACACATGTCTTATATTATGTATCATTACTGAACAAGAAAATCTCTTTCAATCTGCATATAACACTCTCCTATTATCATTAGATCATTTTATTTGAAAATCTCTTTTCTTGAGCTGAAAAATAAAAGGATGAAATCAAAATCATTAGAATTGTAATAAGGCTCAATCATGCATGCCTGCCATCTCATACTAAAACAAATCATACAGTAAACATATTGTATCAGTTTTGGGCAAGATGGGCATATCAACTATGATTCATGTACTCCTTAGATGTTAGCAGCCAGCTAAGATCCCTGGGGACCCGAGTTCATTAGTGGTGGTGCTGATTGTCTAAACAGCCTAGATGGCCTGGACGATCAAATCAAATATTTTAGCAGCCATCCGGGATACCCAGGAATTTGAGGTTCGTTGTATTAAAATATCAGAGATGTATCCAGTCTTTCATATTATATCTCAAATACATTGTTAAAGAACTGTTCAATTTTCACTTTCAAAGACAACCCCACATATTGATTCTAGTAAGCCTTTTATCACCTTGTGTATCTCGAGCGCAAGTCCCAGTTCGGCAGTGCCTGAATTTCACATCTATTTTATACATACATGTAGTGAGCATGTGACACCCATGTGTCACAACCGACTGGTTTGAAGCTTTTATCATAACTCCAAGCACAAAAAAACGACGCCGAAGGCACAGACACAATAAATCTCGAGGAAAAGAAGCCAGAGCAATCCGGTTGAAATTTTATTGAAATTACAGGTAACAATACTATGGGATAGTGAATCCCAGTTATCTCTAGCATGCGCTGTACAGGCATTTTGTGATCCAGGGTTAGGCGAAAGATTAAAAATTTTATACATGAACTTTTCGCGATTGGGAGAAAGAAACCTTCGTCTTCGAAACTAGATCCAACAATTATGATAACGCTTCTGCCTACCGGTCTTCCTTGCAAAGCAAGCTCAAAAATTTAACGAATTTGTTAACTAGCGCTCTCTTGTATTGCCATTCTGTTTCTGGGGAGCATGGCCAAATTCCCTTCAAAACCGCCTTTAGGTGGCCAATTAAATCCGACTAGCCCCAAAGCTCACAGATCTTCTTCTTCGAATACTCGCCCTAAACTGGGAGGCAAGAGACTTGAAAGCTACCTGCCTTCTACTTCATTTTTTAGCAGCGACAATGATTTTGCTATAGTGGACTACTCTAATGAGAGCGGCAACTCCACCGATGATAATCACCAAAATGACCAACCTAGAGACAAAACAAAACCTTCTCAATCAAGGAAATCGCTAAATTTTTCCAAGATATATTCTGATAGAATTGGGAATGAAACTTCAACACAAAGAAAACGGCGCTCTAGTGCCATGGCTCACCAGTTAAATATAACTTCTGACGAATCTGAAGACATTGATTTGGAGGATAATCCAACAATTTATGATGATAATACATCCGACTCGGCATCACAGCCGACATTAAGATCTCACGATGACGATGACAGCGAAGAAGATGAAGAAGATGAAGAAGATGAAGAAGAGGAAGAGGAAGAGGAGGAAGACGATTCGGACTCTTCTATTGATAGTGGAACGGTATTTCTTCCTCAGCTTTCACATACTTTACGTCATGATCCGAATAAGAAAGTGAAACCTCCCAGAAAGCTAAGCATTCCGGCTCCTAAACGATTAGATTTACCCGCTAAAATTCAGTCAAAGCATGATGCAGACGCTAATCAATCTTCTAATGAGGAAGAAAGCGTTTTTGAGGAGAGCAGCGAAGGTAATACTGACAGTGAGCAAAGCGACGGCGATGGTCGTCAGAATGTTACAAATAATAAACCCCACCGCCGATCCTCCATTGTTGACCATAGTTTGGATGAGAAGGTCGTATTCCCTAGGTCATCAAATACAACTCTAGCTTCTCTTGAAGAGTCCAGTGAAGACGATGACCAGAGCTCGAGTAACAGCGAATACAATGACGAAAACTTGCTAGCAATATTGTCGGAAGAAGAATCAAGCGTAGCTGATCATGACGAAGAGGAAGATTTTGAGTACGATGACGAAGCTGACGACGACGATGCTATTGAAGAACGAGAGGAATTGGCTATTTTAGAGGAAGTGCAGCGTAGTGGAGATTTAGAAGTACCCCTGAAGGTTGGCTATGAATCTGACGAGGAAGAATTCGATTCAGATGTTACTTTTACATATGATCCCTTTCTGGAAGCACACGATACGCAACCAGTTATTCGAAACATCACATCAGTCCCGCTGGCTGAACAAGTTTCCGATGATGATGATGATTCCTATTTGTGGTCTTACTTCTTCACGTCTGGGGATGAATCTGATGATGATAATAATGATAATTCAAATCGCCGCCAAGATGCCTCCAGCGAACTGCCTTTTTCAATTGAATTGCCAACTTTAGACACGAGAGGCGGCCCCGAAAAGAAATCGAGTGAGTCGACTGATGAAGATGACTCACTTCCGAGAACAAACCTACGAGGACGATCTAAGCCTACTGAAATTTTATCCACCTCAGCAACGACATCGCGTCCTCCAGTTCTAGGTTCTTGGGTGATGTCCTCAGAGAGACCATACGGAATTATTGACGGGTTAAGTACAAGAACTTTAGGTGCACATTCACCGCTTGTGGAAAACGATTCAGAGACTGAGATTGGAAAACTAGAGGATGCAAGTTCGGTGAATTTTTCTGGGTTTAATAAACCGAATGAACTTGGCACTAGCTTTTTAGACCAAAAGAGTGACTCTGAACTAAGCGAGCTGGCTCTCGACGACTTTATTTATACGAGTGAACTAGATGATAAAGACGAGTTTGAAAATGGTATGGATACCGGGGATATGCCATTTGAAGACCCAATTTATTTGACCCTTAACCGAGATGTTCCACTCTCAGCTTTTAGAAACAGGGCTTCCTACTCTCAGCTCTCTTTCCAGCACACGCGAAGGCTTAGCCATAGTGGTTCGAAAAAGAGATCACGGGAAGTTGTAATGACTCCAGTTAAATCCGTTGGAAAACATTTAAGGAAGCGTCGGAAACAATCCAAGAAGGGAATCAACGATATATCTAGAACTGGTTTAGAAGAAAGCGAGTTGGATAGTCTGAACAAGCATGCTGATCAAGACATTGAGGCGGGTACGACCGACTTGATAGAAGAATTGATAGGAATTGGAGCTCTGAGCCCTTTGTTTGGGGATATTGCATAGAATGAAATAGCCACTAGCTAGCATTTACTAACTTTTTATTATTTTATTTGTACTCACGTTAGTAGAGATACTTTTCAGATCCACTTTTTTGAACTAGGTACATGTACAGTACATGTAGGTATTTGGTGAAGAAGCTAAATAGTTTCGAGAATAAAGTCACTATCGGGTTAATTATTGAAAAGAACGTCTAAGGAGTACATGAACCGCAGTTGACATAGAACAAATAATAATAATAATCTTTATAAAGTTTAACAGTGTATTTGATGTCTTTGATTATTATTATTTGTTATATGTCAACTGCGGTTTATGTACTTTATAGACGTTAGCAGCCAGCCAGGATACCCGGGGGACCCGAGTCCATTAGCGGTGGTGCTGATTGTCTAAATGGCCTAGACGGTCTAGACCATGAATCACGCCCGTAGCTTCGCAAAAAGGAAAAAAAGGACTGTGGCTAGTCTTGAGTCCAAAAAAGTATGTTGGGAAAGCTGGGGCAAAAATTAGCAAAGTCTCTACCAGAACAGCAGGACTTAGCATTTATTCGAATATATAGGCCGAGGTTTGTAAAACTTGCTTCACGAATTTAGTTTAGAATATGCCTTCAAGATAACCATCAAATGGTATTAGTTAGGAGAAATATGCTACCACTAGACTTTTTAAGATACAGAACTTTTTTCCAGAAGCTAAATGTGGTATGGACAGAGAAGTACTATTTCATGCCTTTTTCTTGGAGCCCTATTTGCATTTCTGTCCGAGGACAACACCTTTTTAGGGGAAAATAAGGAAAGCCTTGCCATCTAATACGCAACTCCAGATAAAAGTGTTGGTCCGCCACACCACTTAGACCATCAGCGCCAGTAACAAATTTGCATTTCCTAAAGATCTCACTGGGCTACTAAAACGTCTGCGATATTGTAAGTCTAGACCATCTAGGCCGTTTAGACAATCAGCACCACTAATGAACTCGGGTCCACCGTTGACCTTAGCTGGCTGCTAACGTCTAAGGAGTACATGAACCATAGTTGATATATGGCAAATAATAATAATAATAAAGTCTAGTATTTTAATTACAAGTTCAGACATCTAATGAGTGGGAACACCATGGCAGATATACCCATGATGGATGAAATTCTTTTTTTGTTGTTGTTCATAGCTGGAAGTGGAAGAGGCAAACTACAAGAAAAAAAACTATATATAAAATAGATAAGTATAAAAACTTTTTATATTTATGGTTATATAAAGTTACATATAAAGTTACACAAGATATATTTTAGTTTTAAAACTAAATTGTGAAATAAATAATAATAATATTTTGACGTTTTTTGTGTCTTTATTAATACATCAGTAGTGCAAAAAAAAAAATAAGAGATTTGCCGGTAGAGTATTCTCTTCTTCCCATTCATTACATTTACTTCCTACTTCTGTTCTGCTAAAACTATTTTTGTATATCGTTTTCCATTGCTCCTTACTGACTCCATCCTCTACATTTACAGACAACTTCTACATTCATTTAAATGTGCATAGCTATTTGCCTGACTTTTCGACCCTACTGCAGAGATATTATACTGATTCGGTGTGATTGCCGTACTCTGCATTGCGCACAGAAAAAAAAAAAGACTGATTTAGACGCCCACTGATCCCAGAGGGATCCTCTGATGAACCAGTTCGAGGGGAAATGTCGTCTAGACCTTCTAGGCCATTTAGACAATCAGCACCACCGCTAATGGACTCGGGTCCCCCGGGTATCCTGGCTGGCTGCTAACGTCTATAAAGTACGTAAACCGCACTTGACATAACAAATAATAATAATAATAATTTAGAAGTAATAGCAGCCAGCTATTCTATAAATAAATTTTGAGATCAAATAGCTATCTTGAAAGTGAAAAATTATTATCATTATTATTAATAAATTTAGTCTTAATAAATAATAGTAATGAAGAATAAAAGACACCAAGCTATGTTATAGGTCAAACTTGGAATAAACCTAGTTGGAAAGTCTAAAGAGTACATAAACCGCAGTTGGCATTTTTTAACAAATAATGATAATGATAATAATAATAATAATAATAATAATAATAATAGTGTTAGGAAGATGAAGAATGTATTCTTTATTTGTGTTTGTGTATTTCTTCATTTTGCCTTGATATTGCCTCACGGCATCTCCCAACACGAGACCAAGGCATAGTTGCACAACGACTACAAGATTCTATGATAGCAACCATCCATTCTTTCTTTCCTTCACTACTTTTCTCCCTAATTTCTTGACCTGGCTTTTCGTGCTCTACTTGAACTACTTCATTACTAGATCGTCTTCCAAGACTAGTTACTGACTCCGTCCTTTAGATCTAACTCACACCATCCGCGTTCATTGACTTGAGGTGTTCACCTACTTGCCTGACTCTGCGACACTATCTCTGGAATTTAATTAGACCGGTGCAACCTGTGTACCTTGCTATAATCCGAACAATAATAATAGTATAAACCACAGCTGACATATAACAAATAATAACAAAAATATAATAATAAAAGATATAGTGTAAAATATTAAGAACAGGTAAGAAAAACATCAATAGGTGTAAACGAAAGCGATTTGTAAACTTAGGTTCCGGTAGACTCTATACGTACCTTATTGCATTTGGGCTGTTAGAAAAGCTAAGAACCAACCAAGTGTTAGTGATATAGCATATACTCTATTTGTTACAAGTTGTCTAGAGATATTTAAAATAAATAGAGTCACGAGCAGCCAACTGGAAGGGCCCAGGCGCATAAGCGCCCTGGGAATTGGGTGGAAGTAGTGGAGGATAGGAAGTTTCGTAGATGTATTAGAGGTATAAAGGTCTGTAAATAGCTAGAAGAGTTGGGATACTAGGTGTAGCGTACCAGGTTCACTCCTTGAACCCTGTACCCTCCATTCCTGAAATTGCCCTCCTGAAGGGCCTTACCCGGCCCCAGGCGTGTATAGATATCCATCGTCTCAGGACCTTCTGGTTCTGTAGGGCCTCGCTCCCTGAGGCCCTCCGCCTCCTGTTCTCTCATGTCTAGCCCAACCGCCAAACATATCGGTAAGCCTAGCTCTATCTAGCTTAACCTTCCATAACCTATCTAACCTAGCCTAGTTTAATCCATTTTGTCATACAGAGACATTACACTAGGTCCCTTATATATACTTGTTTGGTTACTATGGGGACAGTGGTCAACTTTAGGCTTGTGCAGTTAGGTCACTAAGTTACCCGACATAATATTTTTTAATAGTAGAGAATTTTAGACACTGTGTGAACCACCCAACAGCTCGACATTCAAGATTCTTAATTAGCCAGACAAACCTGCGGCTTCAAACGAGGTATCGCTATTGGACAGTTTTTCCGTGGGACTACAGCTAATTAATTCCAGCCAGGTTATTTTGGGAACACAGAACACACGAATAACCACAATGGCCGTTCAGCAACTTCGCATGCATCTCTTTTTACATAAGGAAAAAAGGAACTATGCCAACATCACTAACCTAAAGGAAGGTTGGCAAAATTTACGACCTCGGTGAGGGTTGAACTCACGATCTCACGATTAACAGTCGTGCGCCTTAACCAACTTGGCCACGAAGTCGCAAGTTTTAATCTGTAAGAAATACGAGTTAACACTCATAAATCCTTCACCTTTAAAGTCATCTTTTATTACTTACGTTTTAGGACTTTCGCCCGTCTCGACTTGTGTTTTACTTCTTCTGTTATTCTTATTTTATTTGGTTCACTATTGATACAACTGTTCCAACCTTCGCTATCTTATTCTCGAATATCTGGTTCCTTAACCGCTCCTTT